>CAJVPN010000513.1:0-26046 GCA_910592215.1 Entrophospora candida
AAGAACACCAAAGAATCAGATATCTATAGTGTTGGGATGTTAATGTGGGAAATATTTGCAGGTCATCCACCATTTGACAATAGAGCTCACAATCATCGTTTGATTTTTGATATATGTGCAAAAGGTTTACGACCACCAATATTGCCTGGAATGCCTGATGCTTACGCACAAATGATGCAGAGGTGTTGGGATGTGGACCCATCAAAAAGACCAACTAGTGAAGAGCTTCTTCGATTTGCTTATAATAAACATAATGAAATTATTAATGATATCAATAATATTAATAGTAGTGGCAGTAGTGGTAGTGCTTTGCAACAAGTACACGAATCACATCCAGACGCATATCATAAAAGTAGAATATTAGATGAAGAGATTGCTAAATCAAAAAGCTTAAAAAGTTATACAAGTAATGATAGTTCATTGAATAGTCTTGACTTTAGCTCTTTTATCTTAAATGCTGAAGGTGAATAAAATTTCATTAATAATTAATTAATTAGAACTATCCATTAATTATTACTAATAATATTTTTTATTTACATTTGATTCTAACAATTAAAAGAAAGAATCGATGAATGACTTATTTAATCTCCACTATAAAATTTATTCATTGTCTTTTTATTTGTCTTTTTATTTTATCTTTATTTTATTTCTTAAAGCTAAATTATAAATAATGTTATAAAATTTTTGATTCTTGTTAAATTATGGTATCATTTCAGTTAATTAACAATTATGGCCTGACTTTTGGGCTACTCTTGTTGAAATAATTCAGTGCTTGTCAATTACTAGTTTACAATTTTATTTTTGTTCCCTTTTTATTGCACCTAGACGAATCTGTGTGCACCAAATAACTGTAAATAAATAAAGATGTCCTTTTACAAAGCTCAAGGACTTCTATAAAGTTCCTTTTATTCACATGTGATCGATTTATTCGTTTACATTTATTGACCGATTGCAAACTCGCTTTTGTTTACTTGCAAAACAACTTGAGTAGCTCGTTTAACAGCATCACGTTTACAATTACAGTAACACTATCAGTATTTCTGGTCAACCTTTGGACGATGCTTCATTAACACTCGTCAGTTAATCCTAACCTTTGCTTACTCACTAAAGCAAATCATGTTACTAATCGTTGTTAACACTCATTAGTTAACTTGCTTGCTCATTAAAACAAATAAATGTGACTTTTTACCAAAGCTCCACGATTGTTACCTTTTACCAAGGCACTAACTACACTTGTTGCTTTTATCAAAGCGTTCTAGACAAAGAAAATAACGACAATGCTTTTATTTAACGATTAATTTTATTTAATAAACAAAATAATTCTATCAGTTTTATTTTATTAGAATGTTAATTATCCTCTGCGAGGACCAGAAGTTATCAATGGAATTTTCGTTGAGCAATACAATAAGGATAAAAATAAAGATGGGATTATTATTATTAAAATTAGTTGACCCTCGAACATAAAGTACCGATGATTTCATCTACCCCGATCATGTATTCAGCAAAAGAAAAACTTAGCTCCTTGAGAACACAACTGATAAAACAAAGGAGAGATTGGGATACACAAGAAAAATATTAAAAAACCTTAGAATATACATTCATAAGTTTTTTTTGTGAGCAATTTTACTTGCATCATTTTTGACTTAATGGCAGCGAATTTGATGTAAATAGTTTTACAACTTTGGTAACATTTCGTCAAACAACATTAAAGGTTAAACGAGTTTTCATCGTAGAAAATTTTTTGAAAGAGAACGCAAATTGTTCTTGATAATTTTTTAAGTGATTTAATACTTGCCTCCCTTTTTTCCAAACCTTCAAAGTAATTAATAGTTGCATCTTCGTATATACCTTGTTCTCCTTATTACATTCCACAAGTCACACCACATGTCCGCTCTATATACTCGCGTTTCGCTACGACTTGTGAACAACCACTCTCACATCATATTAATTAAATAAATAATGTCCTATCTAAATTAATAATTCATTTGTATGTATAATGTAAATGGAATCTATAGCTCAGATGAAACAAAAAAGCTCCGCGTGAACATGAAAATGGATTATGGGAGCTTCCAAATGCAAAATTCATATTGAAAAAGTCAATCAAAAAGTTTACAAAAAATTACATTGTGTCCAAACAAAAACATAATATAAAAGCATTTATGGAAATTCAATGTTTAATATTAGAAAAGGATTTTGGTAGTGATCCCAGTTAGCTTCACACCATTATTGTAACTAGTTGCAACAAGAAACAAACAATATTTTTAGATGGTAGGTATGGTATCGCTTTTATATTGATCTTATAAATGTAAATTAAAGAAGTGGGTGGGGGAAACCACACGTTATTTTATATGTCATAATGACACTTTTCATGTATAAATATAGAAAAGAGTTCTATTAGTATTTTAATTACAGAAGTATCAACAAAGTAGATCTTCAGGAAAAAACGCGGTAATAAATAAAATATGGTCGCGTAATTCATACACCACCAAGTATAGTCACATAAAAATTCCTTCTGATTTGACCAACAGGAGACCGTTCTGGGAACACAAAATCAACAGGAGGGAACACACAAATTTTATAAACGTAGAAATAAATATTAATATGAGATTGATTCATTTTGTCAACAATCACTTCACCAACAATTGTTTTATTAACGAATTTAAGAAGTTGGAAGAAATAGTCTAATAAATTAAATTGTACTACTCGAAAATGTATTTAAAGGGTTGGTTTTTGACTTGGTCGAAGAATAACTCTCTTCCTAACTCTTCTCTTGACCATATCTCTCGATATAATCAAAATAACCTTAATATAATGAATATCAATGAAATGATTGTAAACACAACAAATTTAAGATGCATGATTGTGACGAAAAAAATGAATAATGTATGAAAAATCAATCAAATTTATTTGATAAAACAAAATTTACAACCCAAAAAATTTTTTTTGCATATTCTAATAAAATTTCCATTGTTGCTGTCATCTATTGCTGATTCAACATTGCCCTGATCGTCATCAACTGTATTTTCGTTATTTTCGATAAATTATTTTCATTTAATATTTTTCATCATACTTTCTTTTAGTGTGTTGACATTTTTTTTGATTTCGACTTGAAGATAGTCCAAGATATCAAACATTTAGATTGACACCTTTGTAGACAATGATTGTGATAAATGGGTACACTACAATTATTCAAATTAGTATAGTTAGTGTAATCACATTATATGTAATCGTAAAAAATGTTTGTAGATAGATAGTTTCCTAGAAGTAACAAAGTTTTAGTAATTAAAGGATACTGATTGTCTCTGGACGTGAATCGTCAACATTCAACAAGAATGTATTTTTTGAATATTTTGTAAGTGCATTCTCATGTTCATCTGCAACTTGCTTCTTTTTACAATCTATTGCTCTTGATGTTGTAGTTACTCCAAGACTTGTATCTACCAAGTCTAAATAGAATACAAGGTCAAATTTAAAAGAGTTGATTTTGTATTATTTAATAAAACAAGAAGAAGATAACACATGAACACCACCATTAATTTCTTCATATGGCCCATTATTTGTTCATTATGTTCAAATGGCTGAGCTGCTAAATAGAGTTGGTCAAAAAGCCACTTCAAGCTTGGTTCTATTTCTTGGAGCAATCTTTGTATTTCATCAAAAGCATATATAGGACCTTGATGGCTCTAGTGAAATCAATCTTTTCATTTACCTAGAGGTTGGCACCGCGCAAAAATTCTTTAACCGGTTAATTAACCATTAAAAATAAGAGTTAACCGGTTAACCGGTTAATTTTAGAAACGGTTAACCGGTTAATTTTAGAAACGGTTAACCGGTTAATCGGTTAACTTTATTAACCGGTTAATTTGGTCACGTGAAAAATTTTAATTGGTAAATTCAATCGTTCGTTACAAAATAATCACATTCCTGTTGAATTTCATTATACACTTCATAGATAGATTCTAATGGTTATGATAGGAATTTAATTGACATTTAAACTAAATTTTATTTAGTCAAAATCAATCTCACAATAAGGATTATTTCTTTTCAAAAATAAGAGCTCATTAACAAGTTTAGGTGCTAAACATGTACGCTTAGGATTTATTTGATTACCAGCATCACTGAAAAGCCTTTCAGCAGGCACAGATGTTGCTGGTATTGATAAATATTTTCTGGATATTTTTGAAAGAGTTGGAAACTCACTTTTCCTTGCTTTCCACCAAGCCCAAGGATTTTCTGATTGATGTGCCAAAGGAGTTAAACGAAGATCCAAATATTTATCCACTTCAGATATCTCATCATGTTCTTCATTATCAAAAATTGATTCAAAAAAATTAGATGAATATCTTGATGTTTCTGACAAATTTGAAGAATTTTCATTTACTGAAATTCCATTTTCCTCATATTGTAGATAAATTTCTTTTAATTTTTCTATTGTGTTTTGTTTAGTGTTGTAATCAAATAAAGACAATCTTTTCAAACGAGGATCCAATATAGTTGCCAGTAAACCAAGATCTGAAGTTTTATCCCAATAATCAAATAAAGAATTATAAATTTTTCGCTGAAAATTTAATGCAACATTGTTAAGATTTGGTCTTGGTGGAATTGAAGTTCGTGATCGGGTAAAATGTTTATGAATTAATGGGTCATCATCATTGTTATTATTGTCATCATTATTGTCATCATCATCATCATCATTGTCATCATCATCATCATCATCATCATCGTCGTCATCATCATCATCGTCATTATCATCATCATCATCATCATTATTGTCACTGGTATCATCATCACCTAAAAACAAATTATTTAGAAATTATTATAACATATTATAATCAACAATACACACTTATATCAAATTCTTTACCATCCTGCTCTTCTCCACATGCAAACTTTACTTTTAATTTTTGTATGATTGGATACATTAATGATAAAGTGGGATATTGAGCACCAGAAAAAAAAGTTGTTGCCTCTTCAAAAGGTTTAAGAAGTGACAAAATTTTTTCTAGCAATTCCCATTCATAATTCTTCAATAATAAATATTTAAGCCTACGAGCATCAGATTTAGAATCTTTTCCAGGTTCATAAGGTAAAGTATTTGCCAACCATTCAATTGACTTTCGCAACTTCAACAATCTAACCCATGAATTATAAGATGCATTCCACCTTGTTTTAACAGCTGCCACATTTCTTAATATGTTTATATTGTTTAAATTAGTTTCTTGATCATCATCATCATCTTCATCTTCATCTTCATCATCACTACCATTATCATTATTGTTATTACCATTATCATTTCCATCATCATTACTTTGAAAATGTATTAAATTATTCTGACCCAAATCTTGTTGTTGACCACCACGTACAGAAATTTCTAATTGAGCATTATTTAACCTTTCAGTTTGTTTTGGAGATGATGTGAAAAATTTAACCAATTTTTTAAATCTTTTGACATATGGTTTGATTGATCCAAGTGCTTTATTTATAGTTAATTGAAGTACATGAGCAGTGCATGGAATTCGTTCAACTTCTTCCCACAACTCAAATGCTTTTTTCATGTTACTTCCATTATCAGTTATGCCACAAATTAATTTCCCTTCAAGCCCAAATTCATTAATTTTATTTTTTAGATATTCAAGAATCGTTTGATTTGAATGTGGATATGGCATTTTTTCAATTGCAAGTAGGACATCAACTAGTTCAAAATCTGGTGTAAGCCAGTGGCATGTAACACCTATGTAACCTACTTTAGATCTTGCTGTCCATAAATCAGTAGTGATAGTTGCAGTATCACAAGTTTCTCTTATTAGATTGATTAATTTTTTTTTTTGTAATGTGTATGCTTTTGTAATTAGGTTTTTTGTTGTTTTGTTGTTTGGGATACGAAACCTTGGATCCAATCTTTTCATAAATTGTTTAAACCCATTGCCTTTCATCACATTAAATGGCAAGGAATCCAACACAACCCATTTTGTAGCAGCACATTGAAGTTCTCTCATTTGTTTAGGGGGGTGTTCTTTGATCTTTTCAAACATTTCAACAACTGTTCTTTGATTAGTTTTTTTTTTCTAAAAAAAAAAAAATATTATTATATATAATACATAGATTTACTTTAATAATTATTCATTTATAAACATACTTGTTCTTGAATAAAAATTTCATGTCTATGTATTAAATGATAGTTCAATGTTGATGTAGATACTGATTTTCTTGAATATTTGGAACCACAATTTGATACATTACATTTAATATTATTTCCATCATCTTCAAAATAATCCCAGGTTTTGGATTTTTTATTACGTATTTTCCCAATAATATTTCTATTACTTCCAAGGTTATCTCGTGTGTCATTAGACGTATTACCAGTATCAAAACCCTCATTATCTTCAGCTTCATTAAATGGTTCATAATGTTCACTTGTTACATCCATTGTTACAATATTATGAGCTAATGAAAGATTTATTATTATGCGTGAGAATTAATAATTGCATAAATGCAAAAAATGGAAAAATGAAAATACACAAAACCTGACTTCTGACAAAACTTTTCTTTTGGTGAAATTGGATGATATTGTTGAACCAGCTTCAGATGGAGCAGGTGGTAATGTGTGTTCCGACTGAATCTAATGCTGATAAATTTTCAGCTTGTTTAATTATTAAAATAAATAAAATTTTATAATTCTTTTTTTAAATATATATTTTTTCTACCTTTCTTGGCTCCAAGTTTCAGGTGATGAATTAATATACTCTATGAATTTATTTTTATGAATTTTATGAATTATGAATTTTATGAATTATGAATTTTATGAATTTTGTTGAATTTATGGTTAACGGAGAATATGGAGAAGCCACAAGGTGAACATTATTGTACAAATTAATCATGTGGCTTTGTCATATGGTTATGGGAACAAAAAAAAACAAAAGAATTGCCATATTATTAGGAAAAGATTGTAGCAGCAGTAGCAAGCAGTGGTATCATTATTATTAAATCATTAATTAAAAAAATATTAATATATGGTTAACTGGTTAAATTAACCGGTTAATTTTAACCGGTTAATCAAAAAGAATTAACCAGTTAAAAAAATATCTTAACCGGTTAACCATTTAATTGCAGTTAACCGGTTAACCGTGGTTAAACGGTTAACGGTGCCAAGCCCTACATTTACCTCTTCCTCTTCCTCTTCCACACCTGTGGTTTTTACTCTCCTAGGTTCTCTTTTTAAAGGATTTTCTACAAAATTCATATAACAAATGTTACATAAAACAACATGTTACCTTCAGTAAGTTGTTGTTCTCAGCTTCTTTCCATTTATTGCCTTTTGTTGACGAAATTTAGCTGATTCAGTGGTTTTACATTCTGTGCAATGTTTAATTTCACACAATTTTTCTTCGAGTAAATTGTATTATGAAAGTTGTGGGATTCAAAGATATGATAACAACAAAGTGTAAAGCTTCAAGTTTGTGTAATTATTTGCACATGATTTATTGTAAGAATGGGCTACATGATACCCTTGTAAAAGTATTTTAAACTGTATAAAAAAATTTGAAATCAATTGTGAAAATCCATTCCTTATATAGGACGGTCTCTCCTGTTATTTACAACATATTTTTTAATTAAAATATTCATTCTATATACCATTTGATTTTCTTTTCTGTTTTTTTTTTGATATCTACTAATTAAAAATTTTTTTTTGAAGTTTCTAGTTTGACTCCATTCATATAACACTTCTGCTGGTGTCTTTTTACGTCCAAATAATAAATCCTAATAAAGCATTCTTTCATTGTTAATGTTTTTCTTAATTTAAAATTATAAAAAAAGAAATCAGCACCAACCATCTTTATATAATTTGTTGATTAAAAGAGAATTTATTTTTAACAAAAGTTAATTCTATCGATATAAGAAAGGGATTGATTTTCTGCAACTCAAAAATTGATAATAAACATGTTTTCTGTGGGGATTTATCAGTACAAAAAAGTTCAGCTAGCTTAGAATATCATATTCGAAGGGCTTGTCAAAGAAAATTTAGAGTTCCTATTGGGAAATGATTATAAAAAAATTTAAGAGAGCTACTAGCATTAGCTTCAGGCAATAATCTAAACCAAAATCAAACAATCAAAAATCTATTCCTACAATAATAACCAATAAATGTTATAAAATTTTCAATCTTTTTTAATCTTGGTTTATTATCATTTTTGTTTACAGCATTGCTATTCTTATATTTAAAGCCTATAATTCTTTCTATATAAAAATAATATATGAATTAATAAATCAAAAGCATATACAATTTCCTCCTATTCAAAGGGAAAAAACACAAAAAATGATTTTAAAAATTTCTACATTATGGGGCGCAACAAGCACATATATATGTGTGGTAGCTTAGAAGTCAATGCCCGTATAGCTTTTAAAGTTGCAAAAACGCTAGTACTAAATAATTTTTGTTGATTAGTATATTATATAGTATTCACAAAAATCTTTGTAAATGATAATGTGAACAAATTAATTCATGATCGATCGATCAATGATCGTTTTTTTGTGGGGTATTTTAACCCAAATCCGGGGCGGATATTGCTTTTATTTTGCATAGAATACTACATCACCTAAATTGGTAAACAATCAAATCATGTACTTTTTTATTCCAATTATTTCAGATTTCTAATCAAGGTTCTCTTAAATTATGCATTACTTACAACCAATTTCTTTAATACGTGATAATACCTTAATTTGCATTGAGGAAAATTCCTTGTTTTCAGATCCAAACGCGGAAAATTTTTCTCTATTTCAACTTTTCAACTTAAAAGTAACGACTATTTGGTTTTTTTTGGTTTGCTTTTATTAAGAACAACTTTTATTTATTTTACTTTATTTTTCATTAGGCACCAATTGACGAAACTTCTTTATCTCGCTCGATAATACCAGTTGGACTTCGTCATTTATATTCTTTTGAAGTTAATGAATATAATGGTAAAACTGCAAAGGTATTTTTGATTATTTAAATTTATATATATAATTTGTTCATGGTTAAATTAATCAGTAATAATCTTTTTTTTATATAAAAGGTAAAAATAAGCTTCCGCAACCAAGTTCACACAGACTTTCATAACTTACTTCGACTTGCTGGCACAAATCTTTTTTACTTAACTGAAAACGGTCTAAATGATTGGGTACCTATTGATAATATAACTTTTCAATTATTTCACCCAAATACAATCAATCCGTCATTCTGTGAAGCTGGTGGTAGCAATAATGATATTGACGACGACGATAATATTGATGATTATAACTCAACTTTATTGGAAGCATCAAATTTACCAGAAGATACTGATAGTGACTGGCTTAATAGGAAATTGCATGAACTAGCATTAATCTTTCAAAAAAAAAATGACATACCTTTAGATGTGTTGGAAGGACTTTTCCATGGAATATTTCCTAGAAAAGTTACGTCATTAAGCATGTTGGAAGGTGTTGGTATTGTGATTTCTGCTATGGATAATAGATTAAGATGTAAAATCTTTAGAAGAATAATCCAACGAATATCAGGATTGGCAAGAAATAAAAACCTAAAAACCCTGATTAATAAAAATACAATTGTAAGTTTTTTAATATAATATAATTATATATATATTCTTTGATGCTAATATTTCTTTTTTTTTTATCAAAAATAATAAAAGCTTTTAGAATGTGGTTTTAATTTGGTTTTAAGTATTTGGGCTTTAGTTGAAAATTTGAAATCAATTAAACGATCTTGTGAATTACTAAAGAATGCTCATACAGATTTTAAAAGCGTGCTTGCTTCTGAAAAATCTCATTTTGACGCTTATCTTAAACATTTGGATTCATTAATTCAAAATATTTTGAATATTCTTGTTAACAAACAATTTCATCTACTTTCAAGTATGTTTCCATATTTTCATATTATCTAAATATCTATATTTATTAACTTTATAAAAATTTAAAAATTTTTATAGCACGCTTAATATCATTGGTTGCAGCTGTTGAAGATTTTATGAAAACGATTGAATTGGTTTCAGTTAAATGTGAAAAATATCTCAAAACTTCAGAAGATGAAAAAATTAGTACAACGAATAGATTATTACTTCATGCAGGGTTAATATTTATTTTTTTATAATTTTTTTAAAAATTATACCGCAAAATATATATAAAAAAAACATTATTTTTTAGGGTTGCTGCTGTTGATCTAGTTTTATTTGGCGCAAGGTTTAAATCTAGTCGAGTTATTGAGGTGATAGATAATGAATGATAATTGTTGTTTGATTTATATATATTTATTTTAATATCAATCAATCTATTTTTTTTATATATATATTAAAAGAAAGCGGCACAAGTTGCAGTATTTGCTTTAAATGGTATCGCATTAGCTAAAGCATGGGAAGCAAAAAACCATTTATCCAATGTTATTGAGAACCAAACAAAAACACTTAAAAGATTAAATGAATTACATGCTGTTCTTAAACAAATCTCACTCAAAGGAAGCGTTTTGGATTTGGATGAAAGTGAGCTTAACGAAAATGATTTATTAATTGAAGAATTTATTGAATTTAAAAATCAAATTAAACTTTTTAATGATTTATTTGATGATGTTGAATGAAATTTATTTAAAATTATAAATAAATAAATAAAATGATGAAATTGGAAATAAAAAATTTTTATTACAGGGTTATAAATATTTAGTTGAAGAACCTAAAGATGTTATTGGCCATCTTGGCATATGGTCGATTGTATATTCATCCACTAGCCCTTCGCGAAATCTTTCCACGCCAGCCCATGCAACCATAACTCCATTATCAGTACATAAATGTGGTGGAGGACAAATTAACTGTACGTTGTGTTTTTGAGTTGCTAACAATTGTAAGCTTTTTATTTTTTTGTTAAAGGAGGGAAAAGATTACAATCTATCAATCAGATTGTATTTTATATATATATATATGATTTAAATCAACCAACCTTTCACGAATATTTTTATTACTTGCTACACCACCACTTACAACTAATGACGTTAAAGAGATATTATTTTTTTTGCACCATTGAAATGCCAATTCCATTTTATCAGTTAAATGTTTAATTGCAGTTTGTTGAAACGTTATGGCTAAATCTTTTTTTATAATTGAATCGTTTAAATCTAAATCATATTTAGTGATTAAATTATTTATTGCTGTTTTCAAACCACTAAAGCTCATATCCATAGAATATCTTTGTCTTTCTCCTCTCATCGGTATTGTAACCGAGTACTTTTTTGGATCACCTTCTAAAGCCAATTGTTCCAATGCTGCACCAGGTCCACCTCTACGACCTTTTACCCATGGTATTCCCAACAAGCGCGAAGTCTTATCAAATGCTTCACCAATCGAATCATCCAATGTTGTACCGAGTTGTGTATACTGATTAACATTATGAGTAACTAAAATTAAAGTATGTCCTCCAGATATCAATAAAGTTAAAAATGGAAATTGTAATAATTCAGATCCTGGGCTTGTTAAACGTGCAGTTAAAGCATGTGCTTCCTTTTTTTTTTAGAAAAAAAAAATCAATTTTCAATATAAAGTAAATAAATAAATATATATATGTAAACTTTTAAAAAACATACCATATGATGGACACCTATCAATGGTTTCCTGATCCAAAATTGAATAAATATTTTGATATGTACAAAGTTTTTTTTCAATGGAAGATCAGAATTTAATTCATTTACCATAGAGCTGCTGC
Source organism: Entrophospora candida (assembly GCA_910592215.1). NCBI lineage: Eukaryota > Fungi > Glomeromycota > Glomeromycetes > Entrophosporales > Entrophosporaceae > Entrophospora > Entrophospora candida. Next base: position 11,719 of record CAJVPN010000513.1, read on the forward strand.
CAAAGTTTTTGCTGCACTTAGACCAATTCCTAAACAAGCTGGAAGTCCTGGTCCTCTAGTCACGGCAATCACATCGATATCACGAATCAAATCTAAATTTGATTTATCTAAAGCTTCACGAACTACTAATGGTAAATTTTGTTGATGACTTGCCATTGCTAAGTTAGGAACTATCCCACCATTTGGTTCGTGAAGGTGTTGTTGAAGATGTATGGCTTCACTTATGATTTGACGATCAGAATTAACTATCGCAACAGCTGTATCGTCACATGAAGTTTCAATTCCTAACACATTAAAAGTTTTTTTTTTTACTATTTTATTTGAAATTGTCGTGAATACTTTACTGGGCAAAAAACGAAACATTTTTTCCGGATCTGTGCACGTGATGTATACAACAATCTTAATTTTACTCATCTCGAATGTAGGGCATATCAGGCCCCCGGATAATTCTAATGGAGGTGGTAGGTGGGCATTTTTTCTTTCTTCCTAACAGATAGACAAAAATGTCCTATCATCCTATTAAAATTCATGGTAAATAATCAACTAGCTGTTTACTATCATTACAAATTGATCTTCTTGATTTACTAGTTAGACATCTTGGTAGATATCCGCCTGATTGGGAGGATTTTTCTTTTTGTGCTTTTTAATTCAGCAATTTCTTTTTTTAATTGAACAATCTGTTCCGAGAGAGAAAGAACCATTTCCTCTTTCTCCCAGCTCTTTTAATATTCTCTTTCGTTGGCAAGGCATCATTTTCAACTTCAATTGAGAAGTCCATTGGTCCAATGAATCATTGGACATTTTCCATTGCCAACCAAGCTGTGTGAAAATTACTCCTGAACGGGACAACTTGGACATATATTGTATGACCAATGGTCCAATGAAAAGTCTTTTTGTCAAATTTTTAAAATTCTTATAGACTATATAATTATGAACAAAAATTCATCATTGACGCTAAGCAAGTATTATCAGAATAGGGAAATTTAAAAAAATGATGGTTGCGATCATTGTCGTCATTCTAGTTATAATTAACTTTGTTTTTTTTTTTAAATAGTGCGTGAAAACAAAAATAATATATATTATAAAAGAAATGGAGAAGCTCATCGAAGGAAAGACATTCAAGTATATATTTACATTGATTAGTTGATTTTTTATTAAATATCTTTCCTATTTTTTATTTATGTGTATATATATGTGTGTGTGTATGTATGTAGCTGGAAAAATTAAAGGCAGAATTAAGATCGAAAGAAATAATGTGGAAGGCCAGAAGCGAAAAATTTGAAAGAGGCACTATCAAAAGAAAATCACCAACTTATCGTAAAAGAAACTAAACAAATGGAGACAAGAAGAAAAAACCTGGCCAAATTAGTTAACCGGCCTAGCTTTGATTATCCGGCTAAGTAATTTTTAAACATTACAAAAAGAAAAAAATCTACATTCATTTGCCCAAAAAAACCACAATACTCGTAGTAATAGTGAATCATTAATGACGACAGCGAATTAAGAGGTATTCATTGAATAATAATAATAATGCTTTAACGTTATAAAGTTGCGTTAGTATATATTAGTAAAATGGTGGCGATGTTAAACAATGTTGAACCCTAAAATCCTTTTGTAGTACAAATGTTCATTTTGTTGCAGCATTCCTCCCCGTGTTATTGGTTAAAAAAATTTTCTAACGAAAATGAAAACGAAATTCTGGTCTGCGAAATGCCTTTTAGGCGAAAAAACTATACAAGGTAGATTAAAATATTTAGTAAAATGGGGAGGTAAAAATAGAAATGGGGAAGTTTGGGAACCGACTTGGGTATTTATTACAATCACAATTATTTGGCTTTTGCCTTGCTTTTTAAAAAGTTATCTTTACTGATAAAAATTACTATTATATTGTAGGAGCCACCATGTAATATTTCCAATGATTTAATTATGGAATGGAATTCAAAAAAACATTCAATGGTAGTGTGTGTATATATATATATGTGGGTTAATATATTGTTGTATAATTAAATATATCAAATCTACCATTATTTTTATAGAAAAATTTTGGCAATTCAGAAAAAAATCGAAAACTTCGTAGAAGATTATCTGCAAGTACCATTAGTGATGATGAGTTAGATACAAGGGAAATAAAAAGACGAAATGTTGTTAAAGCCTCGAGTGTTGAAGATAATATAGATTCAAGTAAAATGGAAACCTCAAGTGGTCAAACAAATGATGATAGTGATGATGGTGCTCTGACATGCAATAGTTATTTGCCAAGCACATCTTTGCTGATTTCTGAATGTGAATCAATATTAAATGATAAATCGGCAGAATTTCAACCAAACCAAACTTTTTTAAAAAAATTTCATGAACTTGTTTCGAACATAGAAGATGATAATAAAATTTATGCAAGTTTTTCTTATCATTATTATTTTAAACATATAAACATATCCATGATATGATATGATAAAAAAAAAATCTCATATCTTCACTAAATAATATTTTTATATGTATTTTAAATACCACAGAATTTATACTCGTTAAATAATATTAAAGATTATAAACAAGCTATTGCTGTAAAGCATCAACAGAGGAAAGATTATGGAAAGATTTTTGATGAGTGTAAAAATCTTATTGAATATTTAAAATCATCAAATGACACATTAAATAAAGAAAAAAATGTCATAAACGCAAAATTGGAAAAAGAAATAAAAAAAGGAGATTCAAATGTAGAACTTTCCATGATAAAACTGGAAAGTTTACAAGAAGAATACAACAGTGATTGTGATGAAATTATATTAGATAATGAAGAAACACCAAGCAAAAATCTTGAAAAACAAAGCAAAGCAAAACTCAAGGAAATTTACAACCTTAGAAAAGTTATAAATGATTTGAAAGAAGATAGAGATGGATATATAAAAACAATAGATAGTTTTAGAGACATCACATCACCAAATTCTGATTCAAAATTCTCATCTGATGAGCATGCAGAACTTATTTCTTCAAAAATACTTTATGCAATGTTAGAACAAAATATTAAATTGGAAAATGAATCAATTAAACAATTATAAATTTTTGACTGGTTGTAAAAAAGAATTCATATTAATAATTATATATTTTAGGAATTTAAAAATACGATTGATATTAATAAATAATTAAGCACCTTATGGATTGGCTTGTGCAGGGCTATATAATTCATAAAAAACCCTCCTCATCTATCAATTATGTATTAATATTAATATGTGTTAATTACCTTTACACAAAAAATCAATTTGTATGATTCTTTTTTGTCAGATGACTTTATACATGAATGAAGTTAATCTCAACCATTTATCTATAGTTTTTCTATGGAGCAAACGTATGTTGGATAAAATTGCCAATTATCAACATTTACAGAAAAAGTTGTATTATACTTTTTGTGCCAAGGAATGAATAAAATAAATCTCGATGAATTTTCCATGCAAAAAATTAGGGGTTTAGTGTTATATTTAAAGACTTCACTATCCAGGAAACACATATCTGGGGTAACAAAAAAGGCCACAAATTAATATTAATTAATTTAACTCGTGTAACAGATATTAAATAAATCCATCCGTGTTGTTATATAAAGGGTCACGTTATCATCTCACAATTTTAAAGATTTTTTCCATCAATTGTAGATCATCCAAATATCTCATAATTGGCATATTAATAACAACATATTTTCTCACAGTTGCTAAATATTTACACTATTTGCTTCATAAATCATTAGGCTCCAATAAAGTGAAGAATTTAATTCTTCAGATGGCGATGTTTTATCACAGAAGCTATACTTCTAAAAATTCAAAACCAGTCATAGGATTTTCATGGCTCCAATATTTTGATATGGTTTTCCTAATGAAGAAGTTTTAAATTAATTCTTTATTATTGCTCTCAATTTTTATATTTAAAGAAAGAATTTGTTTAGATGAAAAATAAACATTTCTCATTAATGAAAAAATTGCCAATTTTTCTTTGTCTTGATGTCATTTCTCATTTTGACTTAATTGAAGGAAGTAGTAATACTGATTCCTATGTTCATTAGTTTTTTTTACATGTTTTTTAATTTTTTATTTTAAACCTTTTGTACCTGCTGCAAATTTTGTAGTCCCTTCATTAATTCCTTCAGCACCTAAATCCTAAATCAATGGTTATTAACAGTTTTTTTTTGGTTTCAGTTTGCAAATTCATCATTATCAGTTATTTCATTATCTGATAATCTATTGTTGCATTTAATCTTGAATCATTTTAATTTTTTTTTAAGGTTAGAATTTTTTTCTATGGGTGATAGATAATCTTTTTTGGTTTGAATATGATAAAATTTTTATTCAATAATTCAAAATTAAATTGGGAAATTCGTGCGACTATATATATATAACCCTTTTTTTTGGTACAACAACTTTAAAAAATGTCCAATCCATGCACATGGATAACAAAAGATATATATTTACAATAATGATGCTGTGTTTATATAGTTTGACCATTTGCAAGAGATACGACTTTCCAGTATGCGGTTATCAAGAAAATCTGATGCATCTGTAATTCCGTATATTCCATAAATCCAAAAAGATCAATTATTTTCTTCCTGACTAGTATTCATTCCCGTATAATTATCCTACTATAAATTAAGTTGAGAGAAAATTAATTTGAGAATTGAAAAACAAATTTTGGCAGATGAAGCACAGGGATTTCCGAAAGCTAATCGTGAGGCCGTACATACCGAATTAATGTTTCGATGTATATATTAATTAGATAGGATTAATAATACAGTAGGAGATGTACGCATTTTAACATCATGGTTTGTGTTGACGCAGTACAGTCGCCAGGTAATTCCTGGACAACTGCTGTCTGCGAAGCTGCTCGCTCTCAAGTGTAGCTGAAACGATTAATAATACACTTTAGTCGGCTCCAAATCAGTCGGATGATGTTTTTGCTTTCAAATCATAGTATTGGAATCACTTGATGAATGAAATGGACTTCCTTTGCGTTGTTTGACAATACATCACCTTAAGTAAGCCTTTTTCCAGATAGAGTTTGTAACTATTGACAAATATCCGAGACCGTGTGATTAAAGTTGGTGTCTGCAGCTGGTTGTAGCTAGTTACAGCTAGTTACAGTGTGATTCAAAAAAAAAAGTGGTTACAATGTAAATTTTTTTTGAAGTTATTAAAAAAAAAAATCCCATTTATTTACATGTTAAATGTGATTGGATATTATTGTTTACGTGATGATTAATGTTTGTCATTACCTTTAAATCTTTAAGTTTTGTAAAAAATGGTTAATGCAAAATTTGAAAGCACAAAGCAAAACTATTTTTGGATGAATGGTATCCATTCATCAAAAGAAATACACAAAAAAAAACAAACATACCATTGAGAACAACTTGAGAAATTGGCCGGTTCTATTGAACATAAATGTGGGAATCTAAGGTTACACGGAATTTGGCACGTTCTATTTGAAAATGTTGACCACTCGTCACATTGAAGCCTGGATAGCATGTGTACAAGCTCATTTGAATGACGATTGAGTCGTACAATCTTTACAGGTAAAACAACATTTGTAACAAGATTTTTAGATGGCATAAAGATGGACAAAGACCAAATTGCCAAAATCACGGCAAAAGGTAAAGGAATTTCATCGAAAGATAAAACACCATTATTTGTTTTACTGATATCATGGATAGGCCTTATTATGTCAACATATTGCAGAACCAACTGCACAAAGGTTGCGTGGTAGAAACTGGGCGCTTGCAACAGGACAATGATCTAAAGCACATGATTAACGTGATTGGTCGGCCATCCAACAGTCCTGATCTCAAAGTGGACACATTATGAAAAATAATGTTGAAAAAAGGATGCCTGAAAACGTTGATGAATTGAAGCAATTTATAGTTGGAGAATTCCTCAGGAGACGGTTACAACTTCTTGGTTGCAAGCATCAAGTTTACGCGTGATGACTGCTTGGCACGCGAAATGTGTGTACTTTGAAATTTACAACAGATTGTGTCTATTCAGGATGTGATCTATCATACCCACTGGAAAGGAATAGAGTAATTGATTTTTCGGTATTCAATAGGCTACATTCAGACTGATGTAGTCAGTCACCCATTAAATTTATTAATAGCAATGTCAACTTGTGGATTATCGTGTCATCTAAATATTTACCACTTGTTAATAGTTTTAAGAGGTAATTTATATAAATCCAAAAAAAATCTACAATTCCGATTTAATAATACATGAATCAATCCATAAAATTTATAATATGTACTTAAAATACACTTATCTCTAGTAAAAAGACTAAAAAAAGTATTTGTGTCAAAATTTTCTTTGTTGCATATTTTCATTCATTCGATACTTTTTTGCTTGATTTTATTTTCCAGCAATATATAAAATCATTTTTCCAATACCGGCATAGCTTAATTAAAATCACCAAATTTAGTGTAAAGTAGGCCGCCAATAATTGAGCCAATACCGCTTCCTAAATGGTTTACACCTACAAGTGATCAAAGAGCAATTGCTCTTAACCCAAGAGATGATGGTTGATTTTTAGTCAATTGTTGCATGTTTTATTGGTTCCTTGAAGCTGCAAATGTGTTTCATCTAATGTATTCAATTTGTACCAATGAATACATAAAGCAATGTTCTTATATTGATGAGAAAATTCCACCAATGATTATAAGTTCGGATCCAATTAATTTTATAATGTGTTTTGAATAGTAAAATATCACAATTTCCAATAAATGTTGCCAAATCTACTAGCATCAAAAATACATATATAAAAGGATAAATAAATACCTGACAAGTATATAAAAGGAAATGTGAGACAGCAATTTAAGAGTTGTAGAAAAATAACAGCTTTTATATTAAATAACAACAATCTTTGGGGAATTATCTTCAATTTGAATAATATTCGCAGTTGTTACCTCCTTGTTATAAATTTGGAAACATTTATTTCATCAAGCTTTGACAACATTTTGCTTTATATTGTTATCACATTTCCAATTCTTTTTTGTATAATGACGAACATTGCATGAAATGATGGATATTATTCCAAGAAGCGCGTGTTCATTGCTCCACAAGATATTTATTGCACCCTATAATCTCTTTAAAAAAACGCGTAACTTTAGTTTGTGATATCAGAAATTTAATTTTTCCATAAAATTATTTTTATTTAACCTAATTTCCATAAGCCAAAGGAAGTAATACACAGTGAATCTTAATTTAGCATACCTCAGTGTAACGGATGCTAATTAAAAATCTTGATTTTAACGGATTGATGGTTTATAATAAACTATAATAATAATAATAAAATTCTTCTTGATATAACGGGTTTTTGAAAAAAAATCCAAATTATCCGCCAAACCGAGCGAGATTCACTGTGTAATATTTTGATAGTTTACGTAAAGCTAAACTATCCAATAAAGGTCGACCATTGAAAGTTTCATGTTTCACAGATGCTATAGTAATAGCAAATTTGAATTGATGATGATGACACAATATTAATGTGCTTTAAATATTTTTTTTTTTTTAAAAAAAAAATAAAAAAAAAAAAATATATATATATATATATATAGAAGGATTAAAAAATATATTATCAAAGAAAACATATATTAAAAAATCAACATTTACACACCATAGACAAGGACTAAAAATGTCAATAAATGACACAATTGCTAATAATAAACCAATTTCATTATTGAAAATATTCAACGTTTTTCGACGGGAACAAAGAAATATAGACTAAAACGCAGCCACAAGAAACAAATAATTCAATTTAAACATTATAAAACCGATTTTAACATCCTTATCACAAAATCAATCAATTAAAAAAGATACGTATGTCTTTAACCTTAAAACATTTAGTAAGTTCCAAATGTCTATTAAAGAGGTGTAACGTAATGGATAACATATTCAAATTCATATTCAAATGTCCAGACATTTTGTGCAAAAGCTTTTCTTGCAGGATATCATAATAAGTAAGAATACAAAGAGGTGCACCCTGATCTAAAGAAATTCATAGATGAGATAATGTCAACCATTGATTATTATTTATGTATAAGATGGACATGTATGTAGATGTGAAATGTGTACAACATCTAACAAAACATTTTTTGGTTCCCAAAAAGGGGGAAAGGAATAATAATATTTATATTATCTTAGAATAAGTATTGTTTGAATAACAAACTTTTGGTAAGTCGCTCAAATAAATTTGTGTGAAATCGAAAGACCTTTTTTACATTTTTGGAATGTAAGAAGGAATGATCTTATCACCAACCAAATTTGTGATTACTAGTACCATAAAAAGATATAAATATAAATAATTTTCAAAACCAAGAAATTCTCTTTTTATTATTTGTGAGATAAGGTGAGAATTTCTCCAATTGTTTTCATAATTGTCAATATTTAGAAAAATATTTTTTTCATTTTTCTTTTTTATTTAAAATTTCCTATTCTTGTTGTGTCGCAGGTTTTTGTTCGGAGGCCTTTGCAACGGTATTTATTATTATTGTTTAATCCGTTTCTATCTTCTATATTTGTTGAAATGTTTCCCAGGTAGTCTCTTCAATGAACTTTGTTTATTTATTTATTTATAAATAAACAAAATCATCGTCAATTTACCACCAATCAGTTCTATTATTTATTTACCTTCAATAACAAAGAAAAAAAAAACCAAAAATCGACCAACAAAAAACCAGAAAATTTAAGTACGTTCATTCTATTTTAAATTTTTACCCCGATTCCATTAAATAAAAATTAAATAAAAAAACTCCAAAAAAAAATTTCATATTATATAACTTTTTATTATTTACATTTGTATTAATTTTACGTATCTACATTTACTTGTTATATTTTTTAAATAGAATTCCAATACCAACTAATAACCAACCAAAGTCAACCAAAAATTTATTATATAATCTGTTGAATTTTCTTTTTCACCAAACAAATATCCATCCACAAAATATAATTTTCCAACAAAAAAATTTAAATTTTATCAAACCAACAAATTAATTTAAAATTTTTTAAAATTTAAATTATTATAGCAACAAAACAAAAAACATCAAAACTTTCTTTTCTCTTAATTCACCTTCATTTTAATTATCACTTTAAAAAATATCTATTTTTATATTTAAAGAATCCTATAATAGTAATAGCAGTAATAGCCAAAATAAATACATCTTATTATTACTATGGAAGAAGGTATCTCGTATAACTTTACTCACGTGAGACAAAGAAGAGAGAGTAGGGAAGAAATGTATGCATAAAAGAATTTTCCAAGCTTTTCTTTAAAAAATTTTAGACTAAAATTTTATTCCTTAGCAACTATGAACTTATTTTACGACAACAACCAAAACAATCAAGAATGTGTGGAATAGGTGAAAAAGGTAGAAAACTTTTCATCTAATTAGATGGATTACCATTTATCTTTAATAACACATACATACATACACACACACACTATTTATGCATTCATTCAAAAAAGTTTTTTAAACACACTCATCATAATTCATTTGATCTAAATAGCTGATCGTCGACCAATAGACCCACCGCCAATAATTCAATTAAAAGTCTATGACTCGTGTCTTACCCAACCTGAGAATAGGTAGGTAGATAAAGCTTTGGATATCACCTGATTTATCACATGATAACGTCCCTAATCTATCCCCTTTTGATACTCAAAAAAAAAATAAAGTTCGTTTCTCCAGAATCCCTATTACTTCATGTACGCTTCTTTGGTTGCTCCAGACACTGACGAAGAACTTCATTTGCTTCGTGATGGAAAGACTCGTTCTACAACAGGTTCTGTAGTCTCGTCATTGTATCATTTAAAAGACACAGACAATTCAGATGCGGGTTTCTTTGTGTTTCCTGATTTGTCCGTAAGAATGGAAGGAACTTATCGTCTGAAATTAAGTTTGTTTGAAATAATCGGGTAATTTACTTTTCTAAGTTATATATATATATATATTCTTATCAATATCATTGTTTCTATCAATGAATATGCATTTTTATTAATTAATATTTATGTTACAGATATGAAATATATCATTGTAAGTCAATCTTTTCAGATGTGTTTATAGTATACTCAGCAAAGAGATTCCCCGGAATGGAAGGTTTGTCAAAATTATTAATTCTTGGCCAAATTTTTGTTTCATTTTATATTCTAATAAGCACATTCTATTTATATATTTTTTTAGAATCTACCTTTTTGTCAAGATCTTTTGCCGATCAAGGGTTGAAAATTCGAATAAGGAAAGAAATCAGAATAAGAAGGTTATTTGGTGACTTATGTGATAACTGACTTATTATTACATCAATTGTTAATCAGATAATTTGTTTATGATTCCTCTCGAACTTCTTGGACTGACTTTCTGTTTTTTTTTTTCATAAAATGTAAGCAGGCGGATAGCAAAACGGGATAGAAAAGAATTAGATCATAATGAAAATACAAATAAAACAAAAAATAAACGTGCACGTGCTAATAACAAAATTGATGACGAAAGTCATGGTAGTATAACTGATGATGATAATGATGCTGAAATGCAAGACAGGGGTTCTGTTCATTCAGTCGAAAGCTCAAAAGCAAGCCCCGATTCTTCTCAAGCAATGATTGTTGATAAACAAAGAGATAACGCTACTCCAACTTCTCCACATATTCGCACCTCTTATACTCACCAACCACCACCGCCGCCGCCGCCGCCCCATGTGTCACATTATGAACAAGGTTATCCTGGCTATCATAGGCAAATTCCTTGGCACGAGAGACCTGATTATTTACAAGATCCTCATTATCCTCCTTATTATGATCCTTATGATAGGAGATATGCTTATCATCATCCTTATTATTACCCACCACCACCTCCTCATTTACCGGATGCTTCTGACCATCGTCGGTACTCATATCCTCCTCCGCATCATCCACTCCCTCCACCTTCTCCTTATCCTAGAACTATGTATCCAGGTCAAGCAATGCCTGGATATTATGGCACTACTCCTGACACTAGAGTGTCTTCACGTTCTTCAACTGAATCTTCTAGTACTCCTAGACCTTATGCTTATGAATCCACCGGTCCTTATCCTCCTCCTCCTCCACGTTGGTCACATTACCATGAGCATCCAAAACCTAGAGATATTAATTCTGATTCTTCGGCAACGTCTTCTTATCGTCCTTCCGGTCCTATGACCTCTCCACATCCTCATCCTATGTATCCTTATCCTCCACCTGATTATTATGGCCCATATGCTCATCTACCACCACCACACCTTCCTTCTGCTGTTGTAAATACTGGTACTCCTAGTGCAGCAACGGCCTCATCACCTCCATCTAAAACAGATAATAGATCAACTGGCCAACCTGATTCAAATTCAACTGGCCAACAACCGTCAGCTAAAATAGCAATTCAAGATTTGGTTTCATCATCGTCATCATCATCATCATCTGAAAAACAGACTAATTCCAATGTTGAACATTCAGTTAATAATAATGCCTCTAATGTATCATCATCATCATCAGCATCCCCTCCTTCTAAAAAGTCACAACCTCCATCATTACCACCACACCACCATATGTATGCAACGCCACCATCCACCTATAGTCATTATTATCCTCTTCCTCCTATACCAATTCGAGGGCATGAATATCCTTTTAGACATGATATGTATGGTCAGCACTCTCGTCATGAACATAATTATCAACCACCACGTCATGATGCTCCAACATCACAGTATTCCCACAACAATCATACAAGCACCACATCAAATAAAAACACACAACACTCTTCAAATCTACATTATCCTAGTGATTTAACACGTTCAAAGACAAATCAAAATGATATTAATAATAATAATGGTAGTGGTGGTGTCAATAATAATAGTCATGGTGGTGGTAAGAATGACAAAGATAATAGTAACAGCAATAGCAGTAATATAAATTACAATAACAATAATAACGATAATAATAATAATAGCAATGGCAGTAGCAAAAATAATCAAAAATCATTATCAACTAAAAGTACATCATTTCCAACTTCACCAGTTCGAGTTAGATCAACGGTTTCGCTGCCACCAATAAATATTGATGAACGTTATTCTTCTGTTGGATCTCCCGGTAATAATCAGCCACTCACATCGTATCGCCCTGGAACAACAAACAACACATCATCTCCAACAAAATCAACATCTCAAAAAATTTCACAACAAAAATCGTCGCCATCATCATCATCTCCATCATCATCATGATCATACTGTGATGGTTATATGTTGTTGGCGTCATTTAATTTCAAATTATTTTTGTCAATCATTTGAAATAACTTTTTAAAAATTTATATATATATATATTTTTGTAAACAAAATTAAAAATAAAAAAATGTTACTTAAAATCTAATTTAACTGCAGGGCTCGAAATACTGCGCCAATTAGAAAAACTGACCATTTGAACCACCGATTTCTACAACATTTTAGGGCATGAAATTTTGGGAGACAAATTTACGTATGAAGGTCACATTTACGTATAAAAATTTCTAAGGGGTTACTAGAATTAGAAGCCAATTTCGCCCCTTTTTTTTTTTGCTAAATCTACATATTAATATTAATATGCGCCATTATAATTTCACTTCTGTTTAGATTTTTAAATTTTATTATTATTAAAATAATAATAATTTGATACAAAGATCATTTTAATGTCAAAGAAAAAAATCAATAATAATCAATGTTCAATTTCTTTTGTTTGTTTTGCATTCATTCATTATTTAGGAAATGTTGTGGTATACATACTACCTGGAAAAAAGTATTTGGACATCTATTTACATTAATTACCCAAAAACATACATAATAACTATACATAAAATTTATATCATTTTATAGCTTAGGTTTTGAAGAATATTCATATAAAATTTTATTTTTTCAACTTATGTGAAACTTTAATAAATAAAAAATCTCGAACAATTGAAAATTTTTTGAACAAAAAATTGTTTATCAAAATGCTCAAAAACCCACATAATTATTATGCATAAAATTTATATTATATTAAACCCTTAAAATCAGAGAGTATCTATGCAAGACATCACTTTTCTATTATGTTTAGTAGTACCTTATCAAATAAAAAGCCAACATGATCTAAAATGATGATTTGCAATCTTTGTTTTAAAAAATGGTAAGAATTGACAAAATTAGAACAAGGAAAAATTTTGGGTCTCCATGCTAGCAGTAAAAGTATTCATGAGATATCTAAAATGATTAAAATCCCTAAAAGCACAGTTCAATATACTATAGCATGTTATTCTAATTCTGACAATATGAAAAGTGCACCAAGGAGTGGAAGACCCAAATCTTTAAATAAAGAAAACCAGAAAGCTTAAAAAAAAATTGTTGATAAAAATAATTCAGTTCTCTAGATAAGATACAAAGAAAGTTTATCAAAAAAAGTGGTGTTGAGGTTTCCACAAGAACAATCCAAAAGAATCTTCATGATCTTGGAATTTATTCACAGACTGCGGCAGTAAAACCTCTTTTAACTGATGAACAAAGAATAAAAAGATTAAATTGGTGTTTAGGAAAAAGAAATTGGAGTGTTGCAAAATGGAAGTCTGTGATATGGAGTGATGAATCTCGATTTACTGTATTTCATAATGATGGACCAATGCATGTTTGGTGAAGAGATGGGACTCAGTATAATATTAAAAAATTGGTTCCATCTGTAAAGCATGGTAGTGGTGGAGTAATGGTTTGGGGGTGTTTTTCTGGAAAGGGATTGGGTCCTTTGGTGAAGGTTGATGGGAAAATGAACTTGTTACAATTAATAGAGAGGGATTTTGATGGGAGAGGTTATTTTTTTTCAAGACAATAATGTACCAGTTTACACAGCCAATGATGTTCAAACAAACAAAGTAAAAATATTAAAAGAATGACCATCTCAATCACCTGATCTTAACCCAATTGAACATCTCTGGAGTGAGCTGGAAAGGAGATTAAAAAATTGAAAAAATCATCCAAAAAATGCAAGTGAACTGGAAATTGCATTAAAAGAAGAATGGCAGCAAATTCCTTATGAAAAATTACATACACTCATTGAAAGCATGCCAAAAAGAATTGAAGCATACATTTCTAATGAAGGATGGCCAACTGAATATTAATTTTTTTTTTGTTCCTCAACTTTTTGATTTAATTTTGATGATGAAAATGGAAAAAAAAATTTTTGGTTGAAATTCGTATTTTTTTATTTATTAAAGTTTCACATAAGCTGAAAAAATAAAATCTTATATGAATATTCTTCAAAACCTAAGCTATAAAATGATATAAATTTTATGTATAGTTATTATGTATGTTTTTGGGT
>CAJVPN010000514.1:0-26037 GCA_910592215.1 Entrophospora candida
GACAGAAAATGACTTCTATACTTTTAAAATTTGCACAAAATTTAGGAGGTCTTTAGACCGAGCCAACTATATTACAATTGCTATTTTGAAATTTGGCCGCATGGCGCAGCAATGGGAGGTCTTTAGGCTGAGCCAACCATATAAAAAATATTGAAAATCCTTCATTATACAGGACAGCCTCTCCTGTAAGTGAAGTTTTGTACAGAAACATGGTATCATGGTAAATCCTTTTATGATAATTGATATGGTACTTTTTAAGAAAAGCCAGTAATAATAATAGTAATGGTAATAGAATATGCATGGATAGCCGCACGGCATTTTAAGTATATCACGTGACTTAAACTAGGTTTAATTGGTGGTTCTCAATAGCCAATGATAGTAATTACCCAGTGTTAAATTCAAGAGCAGTCCGTCCATAATAATAAATAATATATAACTATGTCTAAATAAATAATTTTTATTTTTATATTTTATAATTAATAATTTTGATTACAAATCTACAAAAATGTTATTAATGTTTTAATTATAGTTGTTATTATTTCTTCTTCTGTATTTTTCGCTGCCGCCTCTTTTACCAATATTCCCTACGCTTGGAGCTGGACCTGGAAGTGGTTGTAATAATTCATTAATATGTTCCACAGTACGATTTAATTTTACTGGTCCCCTACTAGGTCCCATCATATTAGGAGGTGGCATACCTTCTTGATCTATATTATTGATTAGTTAATTAATAATGATAAACAATAAAATTCATAAATGAATTAGATGAAAATAAATGTAAAAAAAATAATTCCGTACATACTAATTTTAGGCTTTTTTAACATGATATCTGGGTCATCGTCACGTTCAAAAACTCTTTTACGATCTCGATCATCTCTCATACTCATTGCCATCATTTCTCTTTCGTCTCTAGGGATACGCTCTTGCATGTCATAATCGGACTTTAGAAGAAATAAAAATACAACAATTAAATTAATTACATTTAAACTCAAAAATAAAAAAATTAGAAGACATACATATATCTTTCTACCACGTCTTGGATTGGGTTCATCAAGATGACGTCTTCGACCTTGATCAGCACGATGACGTTCTCTATCCTGTATCCTCTCCCTTTCCCTATCTTCCTCCCGAATACGTTCCCTCTCTCTTTCTGGATCTCTACTACGCTCTCTCTCCTTATTTTTATCTTTTTTATCTTCGCGTCTATTATCCTCACGTTTATTATCCCTTTCTTTATCCTTCATTCTATCATGATCTCTTATATCACGATCTTTAATACGTTGTTGATGATGCTCCATCCTTTTGCTACGATCATCAATCATCGTACGATCTTTACCAGATTTCTGTAATTCTCTATCTTTTTTTTCGACTTCACTTCGTGACATTTCTGGTTGTTTCATCCTATCTTTAATTTCCCTTGTCCTTTCTTTCTCACGTTCATGGTAATCGTTGTTATTCTTTTTTAAGTCTTTTTCCCGATCATGATGATCAATCTTTTTAACTATATCTTTATCTTTTTCTCGGTCACTATATGTTTCACCTTTTTTCTCTCTGGCACGATCTCTATCGCGATCTTTATCACTACCACCACCAACACTACCACCACCACTACTACGTTCCCTCTCACCAGCACGATCTCTTTCACGTTCCTTTTCACGTTCCTTTTGCTTTGGTTTATCAGGTAAAGGATGAATTTGTCGACGAGGACTATCAGTTCTACTGTTAGGTGCACGAGGTGATGAATGTGAAGTGTGTTGCATAATTAGAGGACTTGATCTTGATGTCCCAGCATTTGGAGAATTCAATGAGCTATGTGGATGATCTCCATGAATTGATTTTGGAGTTGAAACATTTGCATTACTACTACTACTATTGGCATTATGATTAGGAGATGTTGCAGTTGCAGATGTAGATGTAGAATTGTTGGCGTTGGCATTTACGTTGTTAATGTTGCCATTTGTAATGTTATTAGCAGTTTGTTTTGGCGTTTGAAACTGTTTCATTGGCAACCATGATTTTTTTGCCACAGACAACTTTCCTAAATAACTATTATATAATAAATCAATAAAATCGCGGCAGTAGAAATAATAAAAAAAGAATTCATAATATTTATTTCTTTAATACCTTTTTGCCAGTATTTTGATATCTGGTCTTTGATTATAATTATCAGGACTTTCTTCATGTTGAACTATATTTTCAATAAAACTAGTAATTTTTTTGCCAATAGTTTCAACAGCTGGAAAATGCGCAACAATATGATTCAGAACAATCATTGCATTCCGGAGTGATATATATTCTTCAGAAGTTAGACATTGTTCAAAAGCCTAATTAATTTTATTTAAATTAATAAATGAATGAATGTTTTTATGTATTTGTTAGTTTACAATATGCAAGAAATTAATGATTGACTGATGAATTAATATAATAACCTTCAAAAGTTTTGAATGCCATTTATAAAAAACACGTCTAAAATCTTCGTATTGAAGTAAATCGGTTTCTGCAATATTAGTTGGTTGTCGAACCTGTGAACTCCATTTCATTTGGAAACCAGGAATACCTTTTCCTTTACCATAGGCCTCATATGATTTTTGATCTCTATGTAAAGAACTCAAATATTTCAAAACTGTGTGTAGGAATCGACCATAATTACGAGCTTCTGTCTCAGTACAAGTGAAAGTTATTGGTTGTACTTGATCTGCAAATATCTATTTCAATGGGAAATAAATAAAGTTTTGATAACTTAACTCAAGAAACAAAGTTTTTTTTAAAAAAAAAATAACAACAATAAAAATATAAACATACTCTATCATAAAGCGTAAGTGTTGAAAAATTGGCAGTTCCAATCTCATGCATTATCTCTATAAACTTGGCACAAAAAACTGCATTGTCAGCTGATAACAGTAAACGTGGGAATAGACAATATTGCCAGAATTGTGTAATGATATCTTGCCGATTAGAAACTATAACAAACAAATAAGTTAATTAATCATCATATTATAAGTTATCAAGTTTAATGTATTCTTACATTGACCGGAAAACCAATGATCTTTTTCTCTCTTTAAACGTTGCCTTATATTTTCAACATGATCTAAATGTGCTTTACGTTCAGAATCTAATGATTTAGCCATTGATAAAAGTTTATCTTTATCTCTGGGTCTTTTATCACTAGATAATGCAATTGTTTCATTTTTTGATTTTATATATTCATCATTGGGGCATTCTATGTCATATAAAGAAAGTTGCCAGAAAGTTGTGTAAAAAGTTGGACTATAAAAACGATAATAATAACAGTCATTATGATGATGACGACGAATAAATCATTTTCAAAAAAAATGTAAAGTAAATTAAAAAAAACATAGTATAATACCAATTAATAATAAACAATGATTGACTAATTAAATACCTTATGCCAGTCCACACATGTGGTGGATGTATTTCTTTTACTTCTTTAATAAAATCTCTTAATGAAGGCTCCCATACATTTGGTTCTCCATCAACTTCCATTTGATCCAATGAACTTTGTTGCTATTTTTTTTTTATAGAAACAACATTGTTGATTAAAATAAAATATTTAAATGAAACTTTACCAAAAAATTGTTTTTTACCTTGATCATATATTTTAATTTTGGTCGTAGTATACTGAAGGCAAATTCAGGTTGTAAATCATATTCAGTACATAATTCAACTATCAATGGTATCATATTACTGTACTCTTCGCTTCTAATATTCAGTGCAAGAAAATCAATATACTGAATGTATATGCTTCGATACTATTATTGATAGTAAAGAAAAAGAAAAAGAAAAACAATAATAAATTAATATAATTATCGCTTCCTAAGCAAATATATAGAGGTAATGGGCGAAGAACTCACATTATCAATCTGATGACCAGCTATTTTAAGATCAGCTGAAGTCTCTGTAAAATCGGTGAGTACTGAACTGTATGGCACCACTTGAGTTAGTTGAGCGATCAGTACAGCTATCGACACTGTCAAGCCAGCCTCAATCAGTGTCTTGGCAAGTCTTGCAGAACTACGACGAGTATTTTTTTCAATGGTACGATTATACAACTTTATGTTTCTGAGATGCTCACCACCACCCATCAATGTGACTTCCATATCCGATGGTATCCCAGTGGGTTCAATTCCAGACATTGTAGATATTAGCTGCGAGAGAACTATTAAATCTTTTGGTTCGTTGCATTTAAGTTGATTTACTACATATTGTAGTATACTTTTTAGATCCATTGTGTTGTATTTACGACAAATGTTACCACAAAATTGAGCCAAATGTTGTAGCCAATCGCTAACATTTAATTTATCATCTTTGATTTTGTCTTTTTTATCAGCCAAAATCGAAAGAATTAAATAAGTCAAGACATCATAACTCAATGGAGTCAAATATTTACAGGCCTCCACCATTGGGTTAATTAGATTTGGGTAGGCTTGAACTTGATATAATACTATGTCAAATACAACTATTGGATTAGAATGAGACACCTTAGCAATTTCACGACCTTTTTGACGATAATTTTCTTCAGTTATCCTTTTCATGATACCCTTTGTCTTACGTTTCACTTCATTGACTCTAGTGGTTAGAGCAGGATGAGGTTTCTTATCTTTGATCGTTTTCATATCTTTCCATTCACCATAAAGACCATATCTTATTTCGTATGGATAATAATTCAACAGTTGCCAAAAATCGTTAACTACACCAGGATTTGTGACTAGTAATGAAACACTGGGTAGAAAAACTGATCGTATGATATCATGCCATGCATTTTCAACAATCTTTCTATTAGGCCCTTTCTCTGACTGCATATTAATTTTTCAAAAACACAACAAAATTAAAAATAAATGAATAAATTATATATATATTGACTGGACTATAAACTTGTTGATAGAAAAAAATTACCTCTTTTAGATGTGCATGAGCTATTCTTAAGAGTTTACAAAATAAAATAATATTACTTCCTAGCCAAGGTGAAGCAAGGTTTAAGAGTTCGCGACCACTTTCGGTAATAATATCATCTTTTGATTGGAATTTTGGAATACCTTCATGCCAAAGACCATACCATGAGCCAGATAAGGAGGGAGGAGGTTTCTGTTTTGGTATAGGAGGGGCAATCAAGTTGTGTATGTCAACAATAGAAACATGTATAATGTCACACAATGGCTTTGCAAGTGATTGAGGTATTGTGTCCAATCGGTAAAGTATGAATTTAGCGTGGTAGAAATCACCAATGCTAAGAAGAGCATTTGCTAATCCTATTTCATGCACTCTTGTATCCTTCGTTATTATGTGAGGATAAAGATCAATGATTTGCACGAAACCTTTTTGAATTAGCAAAGCTGAAACTTCATATAAAGAAGGAAAAACATTATCCCCAGCAGTTGTGGCTGTAGAGTCGGTGATAGTGGGTATATTTGCAGTTGCGGTTGCAGTGGTAGTAGTAGTAGCAGCAGCAACAACAGCAACGGTTGCAATAGGAGTTGTTGTTGTTGTTGTTGTTGTTGTTGTTGTTATTGTTGCTGTAGGCAAAGCATCATCCTTTGTGTTATTATTATTATTATTATTATTATTATTAGTAAAAGATGCAAGTTGTGGTGAAATGAAAAAAAGAATGTGTAAATTGTATTGTTATTATCATTATCAATATTGATATATCATTATCATTATTATTATTGATGATGATGACGATAGTATCAGAAGAATAATCGAATCAATCAATCAATTAATCAATCAATCAATCAACCAACCAACCAACCAACCGACTAACTGACTGAAGCTTACTTGATAATATTTGAATTTTGATCCAAGTAGATGAGCACAAGAAGAATTTCCGGGATCATTTTCCCAATGATCTTCTTTAATTTCATGAATGGTGGATGATGCTGTTGCAATAACGGCTGAAGAAGAAGGTTGCCAAGGTGATAATTCCAAGAGACGAAGTAAAAAAGCATGGTGAGATCTCACATGCACAACAAAGACATCAAGTATTAAGTCTAATACTCTGTTAGGATCAAGATGAAAATATCCTATTAATGTCTTTATTAATTCAAGTAAACTGTTTGCACGTTGATTCCGATCGTTCTCATTTTCATCAGTAAAGGTGGGATCGCAATTTGATGCCAGTTCACAAACAATTTTTGAGTACCCTTCGGATTCTTCACGCATTAAGTTGTACTTTTGTTGTTTGTATCTGTGATCAATTCAAATATTATTATTGTATTCTTCTTATATATATATATAGATATGTATCTAATTTTAATTGATTCTTCTTACAGTATTGCAGTGTTGATCCGAACTGCTCTTTTGTTAAAATTAAATTCATCCACAAGACCAGCATTGTGTAATAGTGAAACATCAAGCCGAGTTTTTATTAACTTTGCATCAACTATGTGATTATCCTAAATAATGTTATTTGTATATTGCTTAATATTAATTACTCGGAAAAAAATAAAAATACTAAAATAAAAATTGCTTACAAAAATATATCTAGCAATAGTTGCAAGTTTATTTCTCAAGTCGCTAGTGTTATGTTGACCATCCAAGATTGTTGAATCAAGGTACCATATGACATCCAGCATCGTTTCTTTCATCGTATTGGTATCAATTTCATTGGTAGTTAAACTTTCGAAGACAGTACTGAGACTACTGACAGGTTGTTGTCCTCGCATTACTTGATTAAAGGCTACGAAAAGAATGGTGTCCATGGTAGTTAATTAAAAGGTTTATTATTATAAATATTATAAAGGACTTTACCAAAAGGAATTTGTGTTTAAATAATTTTTTTGAAAAAAAAATGTATTACATAAATAAAGATCACATGATTTAAAATCAAATATCATACATAGTAATAATCGGACTATATAATAAATAAGGGAATTCCTATTAGTAATTTCGGCTACGCAGTAGGTATAAAGTCAAGATTTCAGGGACCAAATTGTTTAATATTAGTAGTAGTAGTATTAATGTTAATATTAATTTTAATTTTTGGGTGAAGGTACTTTTTCTCGAAAATGCTACATGGCCACAAAAATCTACAACTAAAATATAAATAAAGGAAAATATTGTTGAAAATGTCAGCAATTAAGAATCTATTTTTTACAGCCAATTATGACAACTTGGATTCTCGAATTTCTTTATTAGCTCGGCTTACAACAATGTAGATATAGCATAATGATATTTTGTAAACGATCCTGAAAATATAGACTTTTATGAAATTGATGACTTTTCTTTTTACATTTTTCTTTTTGTATCTTTATTAATTCTTTAAAGATTTGGTTCTATATAGAACTAATTTTGATACATAAAATCAATTTACAAATATATCAAGAATTCGACAATTGAGATCAGAATTTTCAGCAACTACAGTCAATAAAAATTATACCAAATTATAATCCTTATTTCAAAGTATATAGTGATGCAAACAACTCATTTTGGGGTTCTTGAGCCCGAACTATCTTTTTGTTAGCATGGAACCCAGATTTGGTTTTTTTGAGTAGTTATTAATTTATTATTATTATTGTTCATACTATTACATTTAAATAGGATTTCAAATGAAGATATTTTAATGCTATTTATTTTTTCCTATTGTTTTTCATACTATTACTTTAAATATGATTTCAAACAAAGATATTTGAAGTGTAAATCTAATGCTATTCATTTTTCCTATTATAATTATGGTTTATCAATAAAAATAGAATCATACCAAGAACATCAAATAATAATTTTTTAACTTTGTTGCACAAATTTTCTGTACAAATCCGCACTCAATTTTCTACACTGCTTGTAAAGCGGTTAAAAATACACATACAGTAGAATCTGTCTAAAAACATACCGTATATAAGCATAACCTGTCTAAAAGCATAGAATTTCCTCGGCTATAAGCATAAAAAAATTCTGAACTTAATATTGGACATAAGCATAATCACGTGTATCAACAAAATTTTTGTTCACACTATTTTTTAAAATTGACCAGGCCTTTTTGGGAACAACTAAATATTTAAAATTGCTTATTAAAAAAAATCATGAATTGTGTGACATCATAAACATATAAATGCAAAGCCTGCTTTTAAGAATAACCTGATTGATAGCATAGGATTTTCTTGGCCAAACAATATGTATTACATAATTTTTGGAGTTTTATAGTGCCGGTCACAAGTACACATCCAATAAAAATTGCCTTTCTAAGAAATGATATTCAACGAAATGGAAAACCCATTTTGAAAAAATAACATCATCATTTTGTTTATCTTAAGTAAAGTTATCAACTGACGGTTGGATTTTGAATATTGGTCGCACAGAGCTTGAGTTATATCGGTTTAAATTATGGGTTAATTTACTATTTTTACTATGTTTGGAAGGGGTCTGATTCATTTCGTCGAAAGTTTGTTTCGTCGAAAGTTTGTTTCATCGAAAGTTCATCTCGTCGAATATTCATTTCGTCGAAAATTATTTCGTCACAAAAAAAAACTTCATTAAACAAATTTCTCCTCATACTTCCCACACATTCCGCTTTCCTCACCTAATTTCTTAACTAACTTCACATCTAACTCTTTCGGTCTCTGGCTCGAGGATGAATAATTTTCGACGAAATGAACATTCGATGAAACAAATTTTCGACGAAATGAACATTCGACGAAACGAACATTCGACGAAACGAACTTTCGATGAAACAAACTTTCGATGAAACAAACTTTCGGCGAAATGGGTGTCGACGAAATGATTGTCGACGAAGTAAACGCGACCGATATAAAGCTTGAGATAAAAAGACCGTACTAAGTTTTTAGATTAGAAGACATTTTATATAGTGTAAAACATTTATTAAGACTATTATTATGGTGACAAAGCTATCCCAAGAGTAGATTAAACTCGGAAATGCATTTTGTTCTCTCCAAAAATCACTTTCGTATAAATTTCAATTTCCTATTTATTGCAAAAATGTTATATATAACAAAGGAAATGTCAATTTTTAATCGATAATTTAAATCCATCTCCAATTATATTATCTACAATGAATAGCCCATTCATTTCCAATCATTTGATGGCTCAATTTCTTACCAAGCCTGCGGATATTTAATTTATATAATAATAAAAAGTTCAATCAAATTATGATAAATAAACAATCAAATAAAAAAACAGTAAAAATTTTTAAATTTTATCAATATTTATATCTATGTAATTCCATTTTTTTTTTATTAGATTAATTTTAAATTTGGGTTTATTTGAAATTTTTTATTTTGAAAAAGGAAAAGGATTTTTATTAATTCAGTAATATTAATATCAATCAAATATTCTTTTGTATGATGGTTTAGAATTAATGAAAACAAATGTCCTCTTATGCTGGCCAGATTAATAATGTGATCCTTCAGATGGTTTTTCTGGAAAATAGCCTAGTTTGCAAGTTTCCAATTGGAATTTACTCCTCCATTGCTTCTTGGTATATATATTGTTGAACCTATTTAAATTATTTAAATAATATGTAGATACTTTACACATTCAAATAACACATACAACAATACCAGTAAATGTATTATCGTCTTCAGTGCAAGGAGAGTAAATGTATGGAATTGCATCATCTTTTTCGACAAAAGAAAAGAAATGTCAACAACTTGTCACAATGGGACCTTGCTACAGCGAACTATAATCAAATTCTTGTTATAATGGGTTTTTTAAAATTTTTACTTCACATATAAAATGTATAAAAATCTGTTGTGGCAAGATTAATAATCTCGCCACAATGGATTATTAATAAAATTTTCTTAATATTATTATTATTTATGTGTCCCATTCATCTGCTGTGACAAGGTTTGACTGTATAGGATATAATGATTACACAATATTAATATAAATCAATATAAGGTTACATTTTACACAAATATTTTGACATATTAATATGTGGATCGTTTAATAATACTGCTTGCTGATTTTAATTTTTTGTTTGAAATACAATCACACCTGTCTATTTGCATAAAAAATGATCATGATACGATATATAATTATTATCTAGGGAAAGGATTTACAAGTGATTGCAATTCACGTACGTGAAATTCAAATTAACCAATCAGAATCCCATATCCAACACCACCTCAAAATTTTAAATTATAGATTCCATAGTATTTTTACACCATCTAGCTTTTTAGTCTCTCATCTGAACAATCCTTAGGTTGCTGTTTTTTTTTTAAAGACAGATTTGATAACGTTCATTGGTGCCCGAAAATTCCTATAGATGATGATTGGACACTTCAACGGCTACAACCATCTCCAAGAATTATGTTATGTAATTACAATTTATAATTTGAATTTAACGAATTGGATGTTAAGAATAAATTTATTAATAGCGAGGCTGCAGTAGATGTTGGTCATAAAAACACTCTTGATAATGAATGATCAATTAATTTACGGCTAATGCCGTAATGACAATGATAATCAGACATCTATGTTCTACGAGCCCTAAAACGATCATCATAAAGTGATTTCTTCCTTCTGACGAAATGGTGGATAAAATTGTTTATTAAACGAACGATGATTAATTAAATATTATTACTTGTAAATCCTCCAATTACAACTTCCTTTTTAAACAGTGATTTAAAAGTATTATTACTTGGTAAATCCTCCAATTCATAACTTCCTTTTTAACGTTGGTACAAATCTGGTATAAATATATCTTTTTTTATTATCATTATCATTATCGTTATCGTTATTATTATTATTAGTGGGGTCTGAGAAAATTTCCGGGGCTTCTTTGGATGTTTTATTTTTTTTTATTTGTTTATATTATTTATTTACTATTACTATTATTATTCTTTATCAAGAGCTCGATAAACAAATAACTATTACAATCAGATCTTGTAATAAGATTTGTGTGATTCTTGTAGTCATTCCTGTATTTTTTCTATCAGAACACTCTATCTATGAACAATTAGAATTTGGTTTTTTTAGTTTATTGGCTTTTCTAAAGCCAAAAGAAACCCGATTGTTCAACATCGTCAATTCATTCAAAGCTTGCTTCAGCAGTCAATTTATCTAATTCTTCTTGTTCTTCATTATGTATTTTTTTAAAGACGAATTATAGATTTTAAGTTGTGTCAATGCTACGAAGCTCAAAAGAAGATTGTTTCTTTTCAAAATACTTAAACGACGACATTGTATATAAATCTTAATAAAGTCAAATTGATATACATAAATAATTTTAAATATCACATCGGTTTTACTGAAAGAACTTAAATCTTATTAAAATACATGAAGATCTTCCTGATTTCCCTGAAATATTAATGGTTACGAAATGCGCCCCATAATAATAACATGCCTGCAAAACATTTTTCTTAATCAAAGGAATTATTTTTTGGAATCACCAGAGTAAATAAATTATTTATGGTTATGAAAATTTGTTTGTCAGTATTATAACACCTTGTATATTATAAAACAAATTTAAATATACTATTTTTTTTCTGAATAGGTTAGCTTGTTGGATCTATTTCAAGCAAGTATTTTTTTAATTTAATAATAATAATAATAAAATAATATAATAATAATGTTTTTTTACCTTTATAATTTATAATATACAGCAAAAAATATCTGACCGAGGAAAATTCTATAAATCAAACATACACTTACATTTAATATTACACACACACACACACACACACACACACACATACACATATATATAATGTCCTCCTCAATATCACCTTTATATCGACCTGGAACTTTTCCAGCACTTTCAACTCGTCTTCTATCTAGTGCTTCACAGTCATTAAGACAAGCCATTAATTCACAAATCCTTTTAAAAACATTTTATTCCACTCCTTTAAGAGTTGGTAGTTTACCACTTACAACCACAAAAGGGTTCACTTACCTAATAGCTGCCTCGTGGCATCCCAAAAGAAAACGTACGCCACCTACAGCAATTGTCAATTCAATATCTGAAAATCATCATGCGTGGTGGAAAGAGCGTGTCAGACCTGGTAAAGTTGATGCTGGTGAAGATGCTTTTTTTTACGTAGGAACTAATAACGGTGTAGCATTAGGCGTTGCTGATGGTGTTGGCGGTTGGACTCAGGCAATAATTAATTATTAAATAATTATAATTGTTTTTTTTTTTTTTTTTTGGAAAATTAGTATATTCAACCTTTATTTTTTTTGTTAACTAGATGGGAGTAGATCCTGCAAATTTTTCTTGGGGGTTAATGGAAAATGCAGCAACAGTAGCTAAAGAATTTAGTTCAGCAGAGATTGCATTATATAGTGCATCGTCTAGTAGTAATGGAATGCCAGATATACTAGATTCAAAAAAAATACTGGCGGGGGCATTTGACAATTTAATAAAAGGTGGTAAAGTGAAAGCGGGTAGTTCAACAGCTTGTATTCTCTCGCTATCAAAATCCTCAGGAATTCTAAACGCAGCATCACTGGGCGACTCTGCCTATTTGTTGATTCGTGATGGTCAAGTGATTTACGAATCACCAGCACAACAACATTTCTTCAATTGTCCATACCAATTAACAATCGTTCCTGAACATTATCCTAATCAAAAATTATATTTCAAAGATAAACCAAGTGATGCATATCAGGCAAGCCACCAACTGCAAGATAACGATGTTATTTTGTTGGCAACTGATGGTTTTTTTGATAATGTTTTTGCCAACGAAGCAGTAGCTATGGTTAATAAGGAATTACAAGATGTTATAAATTATAAAAATAGTAAAAGTAATAATAATAATAATGATATAAATATTGATGAATTACGAGGTCATGTGAAAAATTTATCAAGACAATTGACGGACACTGCTAGGCGTTTCTCATTGGATCCTAGACGTGTAAGTCCCTTTTCACAAGGTGCAAAGAAAAGTGGTGAAAGTAGGATTGGAGGGTAAGAATTCAATTTTTTTACTGATAATGTGTTTATTTGTATTCGCTACTTGATTTTTTGATCACTCATTAATTATCGTCATCATCATTATTTATGATTATAAATAGGAAACTAGATGATATAACAGTACTAGTGACCTTGGTACAAGCAAATAAATGAAAAAAAAAATTTTTTCATTATTATTTTAAAAAGCAAAATTCATTCAATATTTTGTTTAAAAAATTCATTCAATATTTTATTTTAAAAAAACTCATTCACATCTATTCATAATCATTTCTTTGTAAATTCTCATTAAAAAATTGATTATTCTATTTTTCATTTTCATTTATTTTTATTATTTTATTATTAATCAATTATTTTTGTAAAATACACACAAATATAGAAGAAAAAATAAATCTTAAAATAAAAATATTATTTATGATTATATTATTATTACCTTCTCTTTCTTATATTATAATTTACAATTATCATTATTATTATAATTAATATTATTATATAAACTTCAATCAATCAATCAATCAATCAATCAATCAATCAATTAAAATTAAAAAGTATTTATATTATTACCAGATATATTAAATGTAAATTAAAAAAATACATATTAATTATTATTACATAAATTATATTTTTAATATTTTCATACATTGATTGGAATGGAAAAGAATGCAAGTACAGTGACGTTTTATGTTGTTTGATATGAATATGAGATATGAAAATGAGTGAATTATATATATATATATATTATATGAAAATATTATTAATAAATTAATAATTCTCCTTTTCTAAAAATTTATTTTTTTGATCTTAGGCCCAAACCTATATAATTGATATAAATATTTTCATTAATTAATAATAGTAATAATAACAACAATAATAACACCATTCAAATTATTCGCACAAAAAAATTTTTTTTTACTTACCCTTAATAATGAATCCCAACTACCCGTAGATAAAGCCATACCATCTTCTGATACGCCTAAACAACTAACACGATTATCATGACCAGCCAGAACACCAACACGTTCACCCTTCAATGTATCCCATACATTACAATTGTAATCATCATAACCTGCAAATAAAAGTCTGCCAGAAATTGAAAATGCAACTGATGTGATCCCACAAAGGATGTGATCATGAGTGTATTGGTTCAATTCTCTATCTGCACGTAAGTCAAATAATCTACAAGACGCATCATCTGATCCTGTTCCAAACGCATCGCCATTTGGGAAGAATCTATTGATTAATTAATTAATTACAAGAATTATTCTAGTTAATAAATAATAAATATCAGTTTACAATTCATTAATCGATTATATTAGTTGAACTTACTGTACAGCATTTATATCAGATTCGTGGCCAGTAAATGTTTGCACACATTGTCCAGTTCTAATATCCCAGACTTTTGCTGTGGCATCACAAGCACCCGAAACAAAAATTTGTTGACTTGGAGAAAGCGATAAACTAAATAAATAATTAATAATCAATTATCATATTATGATCACTATTCTTACCATTGCTATTATTATTATTATTACTATTGTTAGAAATAAAATTCTAACGATTAAATTTTCATTATTACCTCATCACATCACCGGTATGATCATTAAACTCCAGTACTTTCATACCAGCAACAATATCCCAAAGAATACAAGTCATATCCCCAGATGATGTTAATATTTGCCTATCACTGAGGAACCGACAACAAGAAAGATAACCTGTATGAGCCGCCAATTCTCTAGCAACTTTGACCGAACCTTCTTTTGTTTTCAAATTATATATTGAACATATATTATCCAAACCACCACAAGCAACAAAATCTCCTGTTGGTGCATATGCACATGTCATCACCCATGAAGATTTTAGCGGAATGGCATGAACTTTGTTGGTTGTTGGTGCATCCCATACAATCAATTTACCGTCTTGTGAAGCAGATACCAAATGCCTTTGATCTGACGCCCAATGCATCGCGTAAATTTTTGCCAAGTGACCTTTTAATGTACGACGAATTTTCATTACAATCCTTGGTAATGATTCGACATCTGTTGCCATTGTGGTCACTATGAAAAATATTAAAAAATTAAAAAAGGTTAGTATTAAAGAATTCACTATGAAGGATAATTTTTAAAGGAAAAATCTTTCTTGCTACGTACAAGATGTATCAGCCAATGAATCCTTTTTCATCTTGATTTTTTCTTTTAAAGTTTCAGCTTCTTTACGGGCTACTGTTATTCTTTCTGCAATATCAGACATTTTATTATTATTGTTATTTATTATTATTATTTCTATTCAAGTAATTAGTGGAGTGGCAGCAAGTAGGTGGATTAATAACTAGTTAATTATAGTGGCGATGTAAATATTAGTGAGGATTAAGAATTTAAATGTTATGTTTGAAAGAAGCTATTATTATAATGTAAGTAAATTGTTATTCTTGTAGTTGTTGTATTGGTTTCTATTATTATTATCAACTTTATACATATACACAAGAATTATTGGAGTAATTATATATGAATTTATTTAGATTTCTTCTTTCAAATTTTTTTTTTATTTTTCACCCGCAACAAATAATTGGTTATTATTATTATTTTTATTAAAGAAACAATAAAAAAGTCTTTATTCTCCCTCTATTTCTTCTAATTAAAAAAAAAATTTTTAATATGAAAATAAAAATAAATAATTCGTGTCACATACATACAAAACTTTCATTATTATTATTATTGAAAAAATGGATTGATTGCTTTTTTGTTACCCAATATTAGTTATGTGTCACAGAATAGTCTTTTAAATTAAAACTTTCTTAATTTGTAAATTGATGGCAAATGCACAATAACAGTAGAGAAAAATGCACCAGTCAAAGTGTGTAATTCTTATGGGCGGAGTGATTATATGAAGGTCTGGAAATTAATTTTGTATTATTGGGGAGAGATATTGAATATTTGTATGATTAATTAATAGCTTTAGCTTGCACTGTGTCAAAATTTGAAAAACTCGCAGAATATTGATCTTATAAATTACTTTGTAATCGTTAATTGATATTTAGAATGCTGTTTTAATTAAATGCCAAGCTTTATGGCAACCAAATATTTATGTGATATCTTAAATACAGAGAATTTTATGTTGAAAATGTACAAGGTTATTTGTCGTTCTAAAATCAAGTCATCAAAATTCTACAAATATTGAATTTCGATGCCAAACGAAGAGAATCTATATTTAAAAGCGATTCATTTTTTAAAAAAGAATTTCCCGCCTTAACAATGATGTCTGCGACTATATTATATTGAAATTAGGACAATTTATCACTATATTTTCTCAAAGGAAAAAAATTATGTCTTTAACATTGAGAGTGATTGTTGTATTGCTATTAAAGTAGCTATTTTTTACATGGGGCATGTTGCAATAAAACAAATATCTTTCTTTAAAATATAAATAAACATTTAAGTCAAATACCATATCATATCTAATAACTGTGGTTGATTGGTGTGGATATAGATGGTTAAAAATCAAAGTTTTATAATCTTACATTTGGTATATGCTCTTCTTGTTATTTCTTTTAGCAAACCTTGCCTGATCTGTGAATTCTGCCTTTCACGGACAAGGGTTTGAAGATAGAGAGACTTCTATAGACTCTTTGAAAAACAAATAAAGCCAAAAATGCAATTCACAGCTTTCATTCCACCTTGAACCTTTCACCATAGCATATTTTTCAGAGAATTGCTCACATTTCTCCGACAACCGTTTTCACGACATGATGTTTCTCCGACAACCGTTTCCCCGACAGGATGTTATCTAATACACTCTATCAGTATTTATTTGTTTTCCAAAACTGAAGTCAGATTGGTCTTTTCTCTCAGATAAGGAATTATAAATTGTCAAGTTTGTCCATAAATCACGTGAACATGTTACTAATAATAAAACTCCCGTTCTAAAAAGACTTCTATTAGAACCATCGCCCAATAATAAATGATAAAGATCAAAATATTATTATTTTATTTGGCTATTAATTTGTTTTAATCGAGTTTATTTCAACGGGTTGAGACAAGCTACGACTAATTAATATCTCATCTCTAACCACCACATAATAATCATAATGTTTGTTCTTCTGATGCTGATAATAATAATACACCTACATATAAACGTTGCGGAGAAAAAGGATCATATGAAAGCGTTAATAATGATAAAGAGATTGTCCAAGAAGATATATTCAATCTGTTTGAAAATTGTCAATTTGAAATTCGCGCAATCAGAATTTTGTATCCAAAATAATAAATTGACACAAATTTGATTGGTTGTCGATTTTATATTATAATATTATATTTAAGCTTGTCCTCCGTAATAAATATCAAATGTTGCAACAAACCGTAATGTTACAACATACCCGTAATGCTACAACATACCCGTAATGTTACAACATACCCGTAATGTTACAACATACCCGTAATGTTACAACATACCCGTAACTTTACATATTATACATAGTATCGAAACATAAACACGATGCAGTTAGAACCTTTTAAAAACATTATTATTATTATAAATATAAACACTAAAAATTCGAATTCGCTTATCTACTCATCATCTAATTGCATGTGGATCTCCATTTTCGTCTATATCACTTTTCTTGAGGGTGGTTGATATCCAAGATTTAATGCTTTTAAAAAATCAATGAAAAACGGATTTTCTACAAGGAATAAAGGTAATTCACACATAATAAACATCATAACCAAAGCTTTATCAATTGTTTTATGCGTGATTCTTCTAAATCAACTGAACAAAAATAACCATCAATATGACGTTGTCCAGAATGTTCAGCAGGTTTTCCTTGTTTAGAAAATGTTGACTTTGTAAAATCAATTCATTTACTTCATTTTTATTAGTTCATATGCTTTTGAACATGAGAGTGTAAAGGATATGGTCGGGCATCTTTAAAAAATGACAAACATGGCTTACACGTAACTTGGTAATGTCCATTACCAAGATTGCTATCACGTGTAAATTATTCCCAAATATCACTATATTTTGGACCATCTTTAGTTATTATATTTGTGGGAGAAGAGAAATGATATAAAAGGATCATACTTTTATTTGTATAATAAATATTACAATATTACGGTTAGTTGCAACTCGTGTTGCACCAATGTTGTATTTTTGCAACACCGTAATACCGTAATTTTACATTACGGGTGCCATCAAACTCTAATTATCATCTATTACTAATGGTACAACAACAAAAACAACCATTAATAATATTAATAATGCACCGTAATTAATAGAGTTTCAAATATTTAAAGAAAAATGGTTGTTTTGTAACGTATGTTAATTTAAAAAGTTTAATTAATGTCAATGAAGATATTTCCAATTGTTAGAAGATATAATTTGAGGCATGCGTTTCTAACAAACGATTGCTAACTCGATGCCACTTTTATTAATATGATCAAAATTTGTTTTACGTCGACTCCACAATTTATTTCCAAGTATATTTGAGATATAGTGTACGCTTATTTAACCGAATTCAGTTAGGTTATTTTTTCCCTCGATCAAATTCTTGAAATCACAATTTCTACCATTACATTTGTTTCTAATGTAGGGCAGCAAATTATTTTAAATTTATATACGATCAAGTCGATTTATCTTGCCTTCAACTCTAATACTAAATAATGTCCAATTTTCGGAAAAAACACTCCCAAGCTATTATTCCTGCAAGGTCATCTTTTCTAAAAATAGTAAAACGAAACTCATCACCGAGCAACACTTTTATGGAGACACGGTGGCTTTACAGCAGCAACTCTGGAGAGAATTATAAGCTCATAGAGATTTCTGCAAAGTGTCCTAGATGAAATCTCAACTCCACCATCTTTGTCGTATTTTTTTTTTTGCAAAAATTCACACCAAAAAATTTTGGAAAAAAACATTGATGATCGTTTCGCGCAACTGTTATATATGTATGTTAACATTAATATAGAGGTTTTTCTGTATCATCTTCATGCTACACGTGGGAACAGACAAGCATTTCTGGCTGTCTGATAAGATTTTGGCCATACTTTTTTTTACTAAAAAATTTGATTGTATATATGATATATAAAAAAAATAAATTTAGGAGGATATTAATAATAAAAATTGTTGATGATGAACAAACTAAAAGGTTTGATCTTTTTCTTTTTTATTTTTGAAAAAAGATAGAAAGGAGAAAAGGGAATAAGAAATGATATCAACTTTTAAAGGCTTTACTATCATGTTGATGTTTTTGTCTTGGATATTTATCATTAAGGCAAAAAACAAGCCAAGTAGTAAGGAGTTGAGCCAACTTTTTATTGAATCAGTTAATTAAAACAAATAAACACAATTTATTATTATATATTTAATTTACACATATCTCACATTATTATCATTATTTTCCAATAAACCAGTTCCTTCCAGATTACTATTTTTATTTCTATTAAATAAATAATTTATAAATGATGATTTGTTATTATTGTTGTTGTTGTTATTGTTGTTGTTATTGTTATTACTGATTATTGAATCATAATCTTCATGATCTTTATATAATAAATAATGTTGAATCATGAATAATAAGTCAAATGTAATACTTAGAAATCCAAGCCCACTAGAAATTTCAACGTTAGGGTTTGATTGATTGGTTAATTAAAGAATGTTATAATGTAAATATGATAATGTGATGTGAATGATATAATAATACTTACAATTTAACAAAATCCTAGATTTGAAAATTTTTAAAGATTTTAATAAAAATAATTTTCTAATTCACAAAAATTTTAAATAAATAATTACTTACTCCTTTTATACCAGACCAATTATTAGTTAAATAGGCATCAAGTATTAATTGAAAATTCGATAAAACACCACCAGTAAAATCCTTGGGTTTTGAGAAATCAGGATTATTAATTAATTGATTGATTAACTAAATGAATAGCAAGCAATAACAACAATAATAGTTCTTAATCATATATAATTAAGTTTACCAATAATATATTATGAATACTCCATCCAACAGTTGATTTTCTTTTGAAATTTAAAAATGCCTTTTTTAAAATAAAAAAAAAAAAGATTAATAAGCTTTTTTATTACTTAAAAAAAATTCTATTTTCTAATTAAAAAAAAAATACCTGAGGAACATATTTAATAAAACTAATCGATAATTTAATGTAACTCAAAAAATACATCAAATCAATCCATTGGAATTTAGTAAAGTATATTTCAATTAAAACCAATATCATCATCACCAAAGAAAGTTTTATGAACATTGATGCTGTACATGATATTTTTTGATCTGCATCTCTCTTTATTATTTATTAGTTATAGATTATTATTAATAGATAGATTATTGTTAAAATGCTTACTTTATATATAAAAGATTGAACTAGAGTAATTGTGCTCAGGAGTAAAGCATGTAAAGCAAAAAATACATCATTTGCTCTAACAAGATTGTCTTTATTGCCATTTTTATCTCGATATTCTTTTTGAATTTCTTCAGAAAAGAAGAATGTCAAATTGAACACCTAGTAATTTTACAAGAACAAGCAAAGAAGAAAAAATTATTAAATTTAAAGATCAATAAGAATAATATTTATAAAATACTTACTGAATAACACATAAATCCATAAAAATTATACCATAAAAAGTCTATGGATAATCCTTGCACACTTAAAATTTGGAAATGTGTTTAATATTAATTATTATGAAAAAACATATCTTATAATATTTTACCTTTTACGTTTCCAATTTAATATTGCTTGTGGATAAAAACTTATTGACCAAGCTAAAAAATAAGTCTAGTGATATTTTATCACGTGATTAAATTAAATATTTTGTTTAGATTTTATTTTATCATTTTATCATAAATACAAACTTACCCAACCTATTATACTTGACACTATTTCTCCGATATTATTATTATACATTTTTTATCAAAAAGTTTTTTTTTTTTTTTTTTGGAAAAAGTTCTATTTAAATAAAAATATTAGAACTATGATTGGCTGAATATCGCGTCATTTTTTTATTGTAGATCTATATTTTTATTAATAATAAATGCCAGATTGCCAATAAAAAAATATTCCATAAAAAAATGATGTAATAGTAACAGTAAGGAAAATTACAAATGGGTAGGAATTTAGATAATCAGAAAAAACTATATTATTAACGATTACTCTTGCTTGGTTACCGTTTATTTTTATTGGTAGATACTGAAATTCTTTGATAAAATCAACAAATTATAATTAAATTCGTGTTACAACGGCGATTATTATTAGTATTTTTGATATATAATAACAAAAATGCGTTGTATGTGAAATAATTAAAATTTTGGGTGGGGTGTTTGGATATGAAATTCTGATTGGCAAGGTTTGACTGTATTAAACAGACATGCATAATAATAAAATTCAATGGACAAATTGTGTGTGGGGCGCTTTGAATTTTATCACATGTCACTTGATCCACATGGTTTATTTTTGGTAAAAATCACTGGACTGATATAATAATAATGAATTTAAAAACTGTATATAGTTGTATAATAAAAAAATAAGAAAACTTCTCAAAAAAGGTAATTTTATTTCCTTTACAAGATATTCTCATTCAAATTCAGCACGATATTTGGAATATTTCAATATCAGTCGAACAATATCAATAAGGTGAATCCATATTAATATTTATTTGATTGGTGTCAAAACAAAGTAATAGACACTCATAATACTACATTATTAAGTGTCGTCAATTCACATATTCTCAGATGAAAGAAATCAAACTAGAGAGATTACAAATCACTTAACAATCATTATCAAACACGATTTTATTAGAAATCAAATAACAATAAATATTTTTCATTTAAAATAATTGATGAACCTATAAAAACCAACTCTATGATATAAATCATGAAATAATTGATAAATAGAGCCTAAAAATAAAGCGTAAATAAAACAAACCCACAAATTATCAGAAAAATTGAAAAAAAAGATCCAAGCAATTATTTGACAAAAGAGACCAGGTTGAACCCAGACTTTGCATTTAGTGAAATGGCCAATTAAAATTCGTGAGTTATGCGGGGAGTTGTTGTCCCCCACAATAAAAAAATTTCTATCAATGAAAACGAATTCTAGAAGAAAACCAATAGAAGTCCATCTAGTGATGTCAGCCGACCGAGGAATTTTTATG
The DNA here is from genome assembly GCA_910592215.1 of Entrophospora candida. NCBI lineage: Eukaryota > Fungi > Glomeromycota > Glomeromycetes > Entrophosporales > Entrophosporaceae > Entrophospora > Entrophospora candida. The sequence goes on from CAJVPN010000514.1 coordinate 22,037, forward strand.
TACAATAATACTCTCTCGACTCATTCCATTACTTGGAATGACAAAAAGTAAAAACTCCTATCATTAATTTGCCCCAAAAACCACAATACTTGTATATACCAGAATAAAAAATAATAATACATAATGACAGAGATATATCATTGAATAATAAATAATATTGTTAGTAGAAGTGATAGCAACAATGGACCATTAGTAATAAATAGTAGTGGTAGCGAATCTTAGTTGTGGCGAACCTTTTGATCATGAAAAGGATTGATGATTTTTTAAACGAAGATTATCAAAATATATCTGACAGTGATATGATATAAAGGTTTCTAATACAACTATTGAACCTGGTGACAATGATTGGATGGTGAAGTAATTTGAGACTAATGTTAACAATATCCAAATAGAAGAGATTATATTTAACGAAAAGATGAAAAAAAATCAACACCACATTCAAAGCATTATGAAAACAAAATTATGACTATATTAATAGTATGTAATCATAGGTAAAACTATTTATTTATGAAAATCGATATTGGTAGTATGAACAGAAGTATGTAATTAGATTGATAACGCAAATAATGGTCGTAACATGTTTTTTATTATTGTTATTGATATATAATTCATTTCTTTTTCAAAAAATGTAATTACAGCCAATTTTTCATAAAAGTTATATGTTAGAGTTATTTCACACAGAGCACGCAATAATGGAAAAATCGGAATGGTTGCTAGTTTAAAATGGTGGATACTATTTTAACAACCATTCACGATTTTTTATTCGTTCTCATTTTTGACGTAATTATTGGATGTTTCTTCTGCATTCGATAACTCACTGGTTTATTGGATGCCCAGACATGCAATAATAATTTTAGCATGCATATATTACTATTACTATATAATAATAAGGAATATCAGTACCGTTTCCGTATTATTATGGAAAAGTGCATTTTCCGTATCTTTTATACACATTTGTCTACTAATCTGAATTCCGTATGTTTCATACTGTTTATAACGTATTAGTATGTACAGTATTTAGTTAATACTATTTCCGTATGTTATTTTAATAGAGTATATTTATTTGTTGGTTCTAAATTTGAAGATTGTTTAACGCAAAAAGCATAAAACATCAAAAACACGTTGTGTTCGAGCAATAGCAATATTTGAGAAACAACTTTTGTTTAGTGTACAGCTTTGGTTATTGCACTAATTTTAAAGGCAAAGCTAAAATCACAAAATACTCTTGGTTATGTACTATATGTGTCTGTGCAAGTTAATTTTTTGACTGTACATAGAATAACTTTTGCTTAGCACGCTTGTTTTTTTGTTGGTTTTTCAAATACGATGTTCACAAAGCAAAATAAGTATTGGTTTGTTTTTTATGTATAAATTGAGCATGTTTAGAATGTGTTATTTCACTACTTAAAAGTCTTATGTTTGACTAAATTGAAAATTTGTTTTCTGTGTTGTTGATTTATATAAATTTTTAAAAATTGTTTTCCATCATTAGAAAATTTCAAATTATTACTTAAACCTTCGGAAGAATGTCTAAACTGGTTTTGGTTCTTAAACTAATACACTTGGGCCACAGCATTGATCTTAATAATGATAAAAGACGAATTAACAAGGTAATAACTCCCTAAAAAATATTTGGACAATAATCACCATATAAAGGCTACATAAAACTTGCGTCATTATATTTTGATGAAAAGTTTTTCTAGATCAATAATATGCTTACTAACTGTTTTTTTAGTTCACTCCAAAGATATAGGTACCTTTTCTTTCAATCTAATTTTGGACATCATATGCCATGTACAGGTGTATTATCGTCTTGAAATGCATAACCTTCACCATTAAGTTTGTCTGTGACAAATTATTTTTTAAATTTATATACAATCAAGTCAATTCATCTTGCCTTCAGTTCTAAGTAATGATCCCATTTCTGGGAAAAAAACACCAAAGTTATTATTCCACCACATGTTTGATCGACAGTGCAATAGTTTCAGTATGCACCACTAACCAGCTGTATACCAAACACGACAAGACATCTTTTCAAAAATAGTAAAGCGAAACTCATCATTATATGAAGGCTCAGTGATTTTACAGCAGCAACTCTGGAAAAATTCTAAAGTATCAGAGATATCTCCAAAACCTAAAACCGCAAAAGCACTAGTGTTGGTTTCCAAAACTAGAGAGTTGTAAGAGCAGAAACTAGCTTTGACTTTTGACTATTGACTTTGATTTAGTTATGTCATGTAACTTTTAATTTTAGTTTTGACTTTCGCCTTTTCAAAATAGTTTGGCAACCAACACCAAAAAGCACAGTTTAAAACGCCATTTCACGTTGGTGTACTTTTAGCATTATCTGAATTTTTGCAAAAAAATATGCTAAAGATGCTGGAGTTGAGGTTTCATCTTGTACACTTTGCAGATATCTCTGATACCTTACCATTTTCGTGAGAATCAAAATTTTTTTTCGCATAAATTATGACAACATTTCGTTTTTTGGCATTTCAAAATTTAAAAATATGGCAAGAATGATAGTTCATTATCAATGGAAGCAAGGAAGGGTCAAGGATAAAAATGCATAGAAGTCGAACGACTTGTCATGCAAAACGATTTTCAATCTTAGAAAAAATTGGGAAGGTTAAGTTTGTCGACCAAATAACCGCATTGGTTATTGCGCTTTTACTTGACAAAGTTGATATGTTCCATCTTCATTAAAGTAGTTCTATTTTTACAGAAAACTATTAACAAACATTATATGTATACTCTACATAATTGTAAAAAATGGATGCAAATTATGCATTAACCTCCAACCATCGTGTAGAATATTTTTCTGACGTAGGCCCTTTGTGCATTTTAGATTTTTTACAAAGGTGAATTAGATTATTCCATTGCTCGGATGAGATTCTAATGAAAGATTCGAATTTGTTTCTTCATTGCCAATATATATATAATACAATATTGTTATTATTAAAAGTATTTTAAGAATTTTGAAAAAATTGCGAGTATTAGTATTGAAATCCACTTCGGATATCATATGTATATTCGAATAGGAACGCTACAAGAGAGGGCCTTTAATTGTCCACCAAGACCTCCAAGGAAAAATGAAAAAAGCTTGGGATGGGAAAAAAAAATATTAATAATGACTTTGCGTCATCTCATATTTTCCCTTTGAGAATGGTTTCTTTTTATTTCTGGATGATATAATTTTATACAATTGATAATAAAGAGTACGTTTATTTTTGCATATTAAAATGTTAAACATCCCAGCGTACAGTTCAAAGGAATTAGTTGTAATTTAGAATTATTTTTTGAATCTAATGGTTATTAATAATATTATAAAAAAAAGAATTTGATATTTGGAGTGAATTGGATGGAGAAAATAATTTCATTGAAATTATTCTGGTGATAATCAATCCTCATACCATTTAAAACCTGTTTTTAAAGAATATGAAAAAATAATCAAAAATCAATTGGATAGTCGAAAATAATGATTTTAAGATTTGAAATCGGAACCAGGATGGTTTCTAAAGCAAACCATTATGAAAAATTCCTCAAATGATTTATATTACATATATAGGTTTATTTTTTAAAATTGATAAAAAACAAATTAATAATTCAATATTGAATAGAATATAAAATATATTGGAAGATACTTAATATAATAATAATAATAATAATAATAATAAAAATCAATTGAAAAAAAGATTATAAATAGGATTGATTATGCTAATTTATAAATTTACATATTTACATTTAATAAAAACTTTTTCATCACGTCTGATTATTGTTTTATTAATTACAATTGACTGATAATTCTAGTATCTGATTCATTGTCATCATTATTATCGTTATCACTATCACTATTACCACCACTATCATTTTCTTTATACTAATATCTACTTCAGCTTCATTGTTTATTTGAAATGATTTCAATATTATTATTATTATTATTAAATTCATTTTCGTTTTTGTCATGAACTTGTTGATTTAATTCTTCATCTTTTTCATCA
>CAJVPN010000515.1:0-25945 GCA_910592215.1 Entrophospora candida
TTAAAAAAAAGTTTGTTATTGATCGGCATTATGTTACATCACTTAATTTTGATTTAATTAGGGCATCTCACACCCCAACCTTTCATGATACAGATGAACATGTACACAAGGAAGGTTGATTTTTCCATTCCTTCTGTACCACCACAAATGTGAGTTTTCCCACACACCAAACCATACATGACCTTGTATGCCTTTCTAACAAAAAATTGAGTTCATAATCACAGGAAGCATCTTATTGTTGGGTTGTTCTATTATATTATTTGGTTTTGTATTTCCTTTTGCTGGTAGCTTTGCACAATTTCAATGAGGTTTCTAAAAGGATCCTCTTATAGTTGAAATAAAGTGACACCAAGGGAATTATATAATAGTTAAAATTTTAGCAAATATAACTATGAATAATAAGCAGAAAAAGATATGGCAGAACAATATACCTTTTTCTTTCTTTTCATTGTAAACTTTTGTCTAGAAAAATTAAGGTCCAAAGAAATGTATGTTTGAAAGAAAGGAAAAAAGATTTTGGTTAGTCAATGTTATAAACAATACATCAAATTTCCAATCATTTTTATTTTTTTCCAATCTCTCTTTTTCTTTCATTAAGCTTTCCATCCCCACAACTCCTTATAATTTTTCAAGCTCTCCTCCAAAAACTTTTTTAACCCTTTCTATATTCTTCACACACAATGTTTAATTCAATTATGGTTTCATTAATGTTTGCCATTTGTAAAATCTAAAAATTTAAAATTAAATTTTTTTATCATTTCGATAAATAATTTGGACCAATAGTAAATTAGTGAGCACATGACTTGGAATTAAATTTTTTTTTTATGGACAATGGATTAAACAATAAAAAGAATTTAATTCAACTAATAATAGAAAAATACATAAATAATTTGTAAAAATATTAGTTAAAGAATTGTCACAGTACTTGCATGGAGGAGAATGCTCAGATCCAAAGCCATTTGTAAGCACAACCTATTCTTTGGGCACTGACAAAAAATTTAACTTTCACTATTATACATGAAGTCGAAACTATTTTGATCATTTGCAGATCTGGTTGAAATAAGGTCAAAATAAGGTCGAAACTGATTTTTACTATGTAGTTGCTTCAAGTTGAAACATTTCAACTTTGGGGTTTTAATTTCAACTTCATTTATATTCACCATTACTGCTACTATTTTTATCAATAATAATAATATTTATATTTTCATGGTTTTCATTAAGCATGTTAACCAAAATTGTCTCTCTTAATAAATGATCATTGCTGAATCCAAAATGCTGAAATAGTTTTTCATAGTTACCAAAATCAACTTTATTAGTTGTTGAAATTACATCTGAATTATTTGAACACTTTAACTCAATAGCCAAAATTCTGGGTGGCTTTTTTATGTCTATTGATATAAAGAATATTGTAAATCCAAAATTGCTTGCTGAAATTGATTTTTTCAAAAACCATTTTGGCTAACATCCTTAGTTTTTGTGATCTTTTTTGTCTTAACTCTGTCTCCTCCTTTCCTTTCTCAGCCCACTTCTGAATTGCTTCTAATGCTTCCCTTCTAGAATTTTGTTTTTCATTGGTAGAAGTTTTTAATAATAGAAGTGACAACTCCTTTCTCTCTAAGTAATTCACATATTTCAATGACCATTTCACTGAATGAAAAATTAAGATTCAATCCGATCTTTTTATTAAATAATTGCTTAAAATCCTTTTGATTTCTTTTGAATTTTTTTTATCACCAATAAGTATGTTTGTTTTATTTTTAAATTGGCTTTTTCTTGGTTCTATTTTACTGGTTACTTTTGATTACAATATAGAATAAGTTTATATTGAAGTAAAACCAAGAAAAAGTCCAATTAACAATCCACAAAAAAGCTCATATTGAAAGTAACTCAATTGGTCATTTTTGTGTCAATTTTCCTCCACTGATCACTATGTAATACTCTGATTTTATTCATAGATCATCAATTAAGTTTTTTGTTCAGTGTGATCAACATTACACATTCCATATAAACCTTGATTTTCTCTAATATTTCTGATATTGGTAAAAGTCTAAATTTTATTTTGTATCCAATAAAATCAAACTTCTACCAGAATATTGAAATGCCAACTGAAGAGTAAATTCTTAATTCTATTGAATGGGAGGGTGTTATTGTAAGTAGTACAACTATTCATAATGTTTCAATAAACAAAGCTGTAACTTTTAATTTTTCTTGAGCAAAATATTTAATGAATTAAAAGCTTTAAAATCATTGAAAAAAAAATTAAATCATATAATATTCAAAATTCAATATAAACAAACATTATAGTAATTGATTATTATTAGTATTTTAATTTTTTGTAAATTTTACTGTATTATATTAAATATTATTATATTTAAAATCATTAAACAAAAATTTTTATTTATTTAAAATATTCCTGTTGATCCTGTTGATCATTATCTCATTTTAACGGATTTTTTGTTTCAACAGATTTAGGTGGTCTGTCCCATAGATCCATTGAAACAAGGGTTGAGTGTATACAACAACTTAAAATTTCTTAACATTCAACCAAATTTTAATAAATTCTAGATTTATGCACAAATTTGGCAACAAATCTTTTGTCACATCCATGTAAGTCATCACATCTATGATTTTTATTCTAAAATCCCATATGAACTAATAAATCACACTTCATTGTATAAAGAAACAAAAAAATCATATGCAAAGCTTAAAGTGTACCATTTCAACTGAAAAAGTTTTAGAAAAACATATATGATGATTGTATTGATATAGAGAAGCTTACATCACCTAGTTTAGATGATACTGGTGATAGTATTGGGGCACACCAAAAATGCATTTAATGAACTGTGAATTTGAAATTTATGATTAAAATTTTAGGGTGGGGTGTTGGGATATGAAATTCTGATTGGCTAATTTGAATTTCACATAGATTTCATTTTCACATACAATAATAATAAAGAAAAATCTGATTCATTAAATCTTTAAGTCAAAAATAAAGGAGGATCAAAACTTCAAAGTTGGATGTATTGGCTTTTCACTTGGTCCAAAAGTGACCTTATTTATAATTTTTTATTAAAATTAATTGTTTTAGTTCCTCTAATTTAATTAATAAATGAAATGTTAATAAATATATATGAAATACATAAAAAATAAAAATACATAAAAAAATATATAAAAATACATGAAAAATAAAAATAAATAAAAAAATACATAAAAATACATAAAAAAATAATAATACATAAAAAATAAAATAAAATATAAATAAAAAGAGGTTTCGGCCAATCGCATTTCAAACATATGACCTAGTCTCATGACACGTATTAAATTATTATTGACTCAGATTCAATTCTACAATATATGTGAATATAAAAATCTTGAAATCAAATACTAATCATGTAATCTAATTTTAATGAATTCTAGATTTATGCTGGTTGAGCTCAAATTTGGTAACAAATCTTTTTTTGCATCCAAGTACATTACATTTATGATTTTTCATTCCAAGATGAATTTTTGTGTGTACCTGTAAATTACTTTTATGAGAAAATGCTTTGTTACATCTTGGATATTCGCACCTAAAATTTCGGATTCCAAGATGATGTCTTGTATGTGCTTGTAAATTGCTTTTATTAGAAAATGCTTTGTTACATCCTGGATATTCACACTTGTAATTTTTTATTCCAAGATGAATTTTTGTGTGTATTTGTAAATCACCTTTTTGACAAAATACTTTTGTACATCCTGGATATTCACATTTGAAAATTTTTAATTCAAGATGGTATCTTGTATGTGCTTGTAATTCAAAATTTTCACAAAAAGCTTTTGCACATCCCGGATATTCACATTTGAAATCTTTTATTCCAAGATGACGCCTTGTGTGTTTTAGAAAATCACTATTTTGAGGAAATGCTTTTCCACATCCTGGATATTCACATTTGAAATTCTTTATTCCAAGATGACATTTTGTATGTCTTAGTAAATCACCATTTTGATAAAATGCTTTTTCACATCCTGGATATTCACATTTGAAATTTTTTATTCCAAGATGATGTCTTGTGTGCTTTAGTAAGTCACTTTTTTGACAAAATGCTTTTTCACAACCTGGATATTCACATTTGAAATTTTTTATTCCAAGATGATGTCTTGTGTGTTTTAGTAAATCACCTTTTTGACAAAATGCTTTTGCACATCCTGGATATTCACACTTGAAATTTTTTATTCCAAGATGACGTTTTGTGTGATCTAGCAAATGATCTTTTCTATAAAACGCTTTTGTACATCCTGGATATTCACACTCAAAATTTTTTTCACCATGAATTTTACTATGTTTATTAAGTAAAAATCTAGCCCTGAAAGATTTACCACAATTTGGGGCTGCACAAAAAAATCTATTGTCACTTTGATCATTAATTCTATTATCATAATCATTTTCATCTATATTTTCATTTTCATTGTCATTAGCATTGTAATTATTATTATGATAATTTTCTATGATTTTTTTGATTTTATCATCATCATTATTAATATATATCCAAAAATCTATTAAACAGCCAAATGTAAATATAAATAAATAAAATAATAAAATATGTGAATTATTTTAAAAAGCATAATACCATTTAGAGAGTTCTGAGAGGTTTTGATTGGATTTTTTCTCATTTTTTGAAATATATTTTTTTAAAAAAAAATATTAATTTATCATTTTTTCATTGCTGCTGTTTCACAAATATTATTATTATGCACGGTGAAACCTTATTTCAACGAATTATACTAATACAAATGTTTTAAAACCTTGTTACACATTATTATTATAATAATAATGAAAAAAAAAACTCGTTGAAACGCGCGCGATTAGTCAAGACTTCTTGCTTTTAACTCTTTACACATAATCCCAATTGATTCTAAAATAATGTGTATTATTAAAAATTGTCGAGTTACACTCCCTCCCGAAATTAGACTTTAATATTAATATTAATATTGATAACAATAATAATATATAGTAATAACCGGTTTTTCCGGTTCATTTTTGAAAAATCCTGTTAAAAATCATTATCATTACAGTTTTTGATTTATTGTACGTAATAGTAAAATCATAAAGACTACAAATCATTTCAAAAGATTATTTCAATAAAATATTGTATCTTCGCCAAATTACTAAATTTATTTGTATGCAAAATATTGTTACAGTACATAACAATAACTAAACTCAAAATTTTTACGGAATATTACTAAATTCAAATTCATTCTAATTATATAGATTTCAATCTGCATATTAATATTAATATTAATATATAGATCCGGTTTAAAATTATTGAATCGGAAAAGGAATCTGATTGAAAATTTTAAATCCGGTTGTTTGAGTACAGCTGGTTTTATTCCTGATTATGAATCAAGAAGATAATTTCTTTCTGACTTATTTTATTTTATGAATACATATCTAAACTCGATAAGTCGGACGCAGCAATCAATTGTTTAAAGTACTTTATAATATAAATAAATGTCCGACTTATCGAGTTTAGATGTGTATACAATTAGCATGTTATCGTTGCGTTGTATATTATAAAAAAAAATTTTTTAAAGTCACATGAAATTACACAATTATATACATAGGAATTTTTTATTCCAAGATGATGCCCTGTATGAACCAGTAATTGTTTTTTTTTTTGATGTAATGCTTCTTGTACATCGTGGATATTTCATATTTGAATTTTTATGAATATATTTTGGTAAATTACTTTTTGAGAAAATGCTTTTGCACATCCCAGGTATTCACATTTGAAATTTTTTCTGCCACGAGTTTATTGTGTTGGTTAAACAATGATTTTTACCTGAAAATTTGCCACAGTTTGAAGCTGTCTATTGTTACTTTGATCATTATTGCTATTTTTATCTTCATAATTTCAATATTTTCATTTTGCCATCACTATCTGAATTATAAATAAATAAAATATGTGAAATAGAACTTTATCTCAACTAAGGTTGCTTGCCGAAACTTTTTAGTGACTGTCGAAACTCTGTCGAAACTCTAATGAACAATTAGTATATATACCTTGTCAAAACTCTGACAATTGACCAAAACCCCCAAATACGAAACTCTGCCGAAACTAATAATATTAATGTGTAACCTGTCAAAACCTTGTCGATTGATTTCGCCCAAAACCTTAAACTCCAATACTAAATCCAAAAGGAGGAAACTGTTAAATTTAGTACAGAAACTTTTCTTTGAAAAAATTTGGAAGCCACTTGTATAATTTGAAGTTACTTTTCATGCATACTACAGTCAGTACACATAAAATAATATAATATCTCCAGGACTCGAAAGTCCATAATTTTTAATAGAAAATTAAATTAATCATTGAACAGGCACGAAGAAATCATTGAATAAGATAGCAGATAAAAACAAAAAAAGATATACAACAAAACATTCCTCAGAATGCTATGCATTCTGACAAATGGGAAGAGTGGTGTCGAATTTCATATGTTTTGGTGCTAAGTGGGAAAAATTTTGTCTTTAGCATGCTATCTTTGTATAATTATTTAGATTTAATTATTTTATTAGAAGTGATCAGGCAAAATCATGCATTTTCCGCAAAAATCATCCGTAATTTTGCGCAGCATCATGTTTATTGGTGGGTTGGGTGCGTGTTATTCTTATTTAGAGATTGACTTGGCGATGCAGATGATTTTTATGGAAAAATACATGATTATGTGGCAGGCTAGCTTTAAATTAACAATGGGTAGGATTACATGTAAATACTTAATATTACATTAAAGTGATCACACAAGGCCTCATTTTAGCATTTTAAAAAAAACCCCCAAAAATATTTATAAATGATTAATACAACTTCTTAAAAATGATTTATTATCATTATCATGAACTGTTGTGAATTTGAAATTCACATTATTATGTGAAGCCAATTAAAGGAACTTTGCATCTATTTGATTGGCTAATTTCAATTCACACACAACACAACCCAAATTTAATGATTTACAGATTTATGCTTTGCCAAGTTTAACAAATCTTTTGTCACGTCCATGATTTTTTATTCCAAGCCAAGATGATGTCTTGTGTGTTTTAGCAAATCATTTTTTTGAGAATATGCTTTTTCACATCTTGGATATTCGCACCTGAATTTTTGGATTCTAAGATGATGTCTTGTATGTGCCAGTAAATTGCTTTTATTAGAAAATGCTTTTTTACACCCTGTATATTCACACTTGTAATTTTTTATTCCAAGATGATGTCTTGTATGCTTTAGTAAATCACCATTTTGAAAAAAAGCTTTTTCACATCCTGGATATTCACATTTGAAATCTTTTATTCCAAGATGCCATCTTGTATGTCTTAGTAATTCAAATTTTTGACAAAATGATTTTTCACATTCTGGATATTCACATTTGAAATCTTTTATTCCAAGATGTCGTTTTGTGTGATCTAGCAAATGATCATTTCTATAAAATGCTTTTGTACATCCTGGATATTTACACTTGAAATTTTTTATTCCAAAATGATGATGCTTTGTATGTACACTTAAATTACTTTTTTGATGAAATGATTTTGTGCATCCTGGATATTCACATTTGAAATTTTTCTTCTCAAGATGACATCTTGTATGTCTTAGCAAATCACTGTTTTGACAAAATGCCTTTTCACATCCTGGATATTTACATTCGAAATTCTTTATTCCAAGATGACGTTTTGTGTGTATGAATAAATCACAATTTCGATAAAAAGCTTTTGCACATTCTGGATACTCACATTTGAAAATTTTTCCATTATGAGTTTTATTGTGTTTCTTAAGTAAAGGTCTATTCTTGAAAGTTTTACCACAATTTGGAACTGTACAAAAAAATCCATTATCACCATTTTTATTGCCATCATCACCATTTGAATCATTATCATTGTTGTTGATGATGCTGTTATTATAATTATGATAATATTCTAGGACTTTTTTGATTTTATCATCATCATTATTAATATCCACCCAACAATCTATTAAAAACACAACCAAATACAAATATAAATAAATAAAATAATATGAATTAAACTTTAGATTTTTTAAAAAGTATAATACCATTTAGAGATTTTCGAGAATTTTTGGCATCATTCATTTTGAAATATGTTATGTTTTAAAAAAAGGAAAAAAAATTTTTATTTATAGATGATCAGTGTAATACAAGTATGAAATTGTAGATCTTACCTATATAATTAATTATGAAATTAACAATTAAATCTTGCTTGGTATCTATGCATGTCAATACATCATCTCCACAATCATTTAAAATTATTATGCAACCAAGCTTTAATGATTTTTAAGTTTATGCCCATTGAATTCAAATTTGGTAACAAATCCAATACATCATCACATTTGTAATTTTTTATTTCAAGATGATATTTTGTGTGTCTTGATAAAACAACTTTTTTGATCAAAAGATTTTGCACATCCTGGATATTCACATTTAAAAAATTTTATTCAAGGATGATGATATTTCGTATGAACTAGTTAATCACTTTGTTGACAAAATAATTTTGCACATACTGGGGTATTCACATTTGAAATTTTTCATTCCAAGATGATGTCTTGTGTGTCTTGGTAATTCATCATTTTGACAAAAAGCTTTTGTACATCCTGGATACTTGCATTTGAAACTTTTTGTTCCGAAATGACATCCATGATTTTGATAATATGCTTTGTTACATCTTGGATATCCACACTTGAAATTATTTCACCATGCATTGATTATTAAGTAATGGATTTAGTCCTGAAAGATTTACCACAATTAGAAACCGTATAAAAAAAATCCACCTTTGCTTTGATCAGTTCCTTTACCTTTATTCACCAATTTCGTTATCATTATCTTCATTCCCATTTCTAATTTCACCAACATCATCTTCATTATTTATTTTCGAATTCAATATCTTCACCTTCATCATTACTATTTTTATCTTTGTTGATGGCAATTTTTTAATAAATTTTATATAAATAAAAATAATTATACGAATAATATGAATGAATAAAAATAAGGATTTATATTACCTTTTAGAGAGCTTGGAGAGTTTTTAATGATTTTTTTTTAAGTTTATTATTCATTGTGAAAATATACCAAAAAAAAAATAATAATGATTAGAAATTAGAGTAATTGATTGGATAATTTTATAAAATAGAAAATATTAACCCAATCCAGCAAAAAACATGAAAATTTCTACGGGAAAAACAATTCGGGAACAATTTTTAATTCGTAATAGTAGTAGTAGTAGTAATAATAATAATAATAATAGTAAGTATTGACGATAATAATGTGTGATATGTAAATGACATGAGATTTTTTTATTGTCATCCAAAATTAAAATTTTTTGAAAGCATTTATTTTCATTGATAATTTATTAAACAATATCATAATCTTTTGTCTACGTTTTTTTTTGGACAAACAGAATAAATCTAATTGTCAAAATAAGGATATAAAAAATCATCGATCGTAATGGTTTGCATATAATTTTTATAAAAAAAAGAATTATTATATATAATATTATAAAAAAAATGCAGTGTACACAACTAATTATGATATAAATATGCATCTTACAAAATAAATTTTTTTCTCAAAAAAAAAAAAAACCTTAATTATTTTTTATAATTTTTTAAAATAATAAACTTAAAATATATTAAAAATGGCAACAACAACCTTAGTTCTTGAAACAAAAATTTTACCAAGTGATCAATTTTATTTAGTCAGTTCGCCAATTGACTCGACCAATAACAATAATTTTTTTAATAGTAATGATATCAATATTTATAATAACAACGATGATAATAACAAAATCAAAGAAACAAAAATCACAATTGAGAAATTATTAAAAGATTCGATAATCACCGATGATCAAATTAAAATTTTGGAATCGTGCAAAGATTTGATAGAAGGAATTGAAATAAACAAAGATTTTAGTTTGGGAGAAAACGAAACTTTTCAAACATTTAATGATTGTTTGCGTAACATCGAAAAAATTCTTGATAATCTAAATGTTGTTGATGATGATAAAAAGAAAATAGAAATTAAAGAAGAAATTTCAAAATTAAATGATGAATTGTCAAAATTACTTGGAGTAAAAGATAAGAAAGAAGCAGGGAAGGATACACAAGCAGTCAACGTTAATAATAATATTAATAATAATAGTGGTGGTCGTAGAAAATGGGACAATAAAATTAAAAGAAAAATTAAAATGTTCACAAAAATAATAGCACTTCATAAATCATCAATTTCTTTTGATGCTGATGAGATCAAACCTGAACACATATTAGATATAGACCCACCGATCATCTGTGGTAGTAGAAAGCAAGTAGTGCAAAAATTGTATGTAAGGGTAAGAAAAGTTGCAGTAAAATCAATCTCTTCTGGTAAACAATATGTAGATGGACCAGAATTTATTAAATTAAAGGAAGAAATTGGATTCTTGAAAAAGCTTTCAGAATGTCATCACATTTTAGATGTGTGAGTTTTTTTTATATTTTTTATATTCTTTGCTTATATTATATATATATATATATATTAATACTGTTATAAATTTTATAGTCAAGGATATTGTCAACGTTCAACAGTATTATATCTTATATCACAATGGGGAGAATATAATCTTAAAACTATACTTGCTGAACGACCCGGACGTCTCAGTTGGTCGGAAAAATTATCTATTTCTCATGGAATAGCGAACGCAATCAAATTTTGTCATGATCAAAATATTTTGCATTATGATTTACAAAGGTATTTTTCTTTTTCTTTTCTTTTAAATAATTAATAATAAATTCATTTTTTTCTTATTCCCCCTTCTTTAGTGATAATATATTTTTGGACTTGCATTTTCAACCGAAACTTTATAACTTTCGCACAGAAAAAGAATCACCGATAATATTAAAGTCAGCTAATGATCCGGTTGATGAAAGATGGTCTGCACCCGAAAGACTTAACGGTAAAGAATATACAAAGGCCAGTGAAATTTATAGGTGACTAAAAATAATTTTTGAATTGCATTCATTTTTTTTTTTTAAAAAAAAAAAATAAAAAATCCGTAATCGATAAAAATTTTACTTTTTTTGTTGTTGTTGTTATAAAATAGTTTTGCGATTGTTTTATGGGAAATTGCAACAAATCAATTGCCATTTGAAAATATTACATCAAAAGAAGAGTTGAGTACAAAAATAATCATTGGTGAAAGGCCGACACCAAGATCAGTTTCTGGGACACCAAAGAAACTTCAACAAATGATAGAACACGGATGGTGCAACAGACCAAATGATAGACCAACAATCGAAGAAATGGTTCCTATACTTGATGCATTGGATTTTGCTTACATTGCAAACAAAAAAGTTGAAACAGTTGACGACGAAATTTATTTATTGTTATCAGCTGATAACTCGGATAGGAAATCTATAATATCCAATGCATCATCAATATATGACGCAGATATTGAATATTACATGCCAACCAATTTATCTGATACTGAAGACCAACAGCAATATAAACAGAGATCAAAAAAACAATTAAATCCGTTCAATAAAAAGAATTACGATATCCAAAAGGCGATTCAATTTCACAAGGATAAATCATACAAAAAAGCATGGAAGATTTTCAGTGATTTAGAAAAAAATAGTTCTACACCTGAAACAAAATTCTGGGTAGGATTTTATTATTATAAAGGATATCACGAAGGTAGAGATGGGAGGCCGAATGCTAAAGAAGCTACGAAATATTTGTGCGAGGCAGCAAAATTAGATCAAATAGATGCACAATATTGGTATGCAAATATGATACTAAATGGTAGTTTAGTAGCAAAAGAACAGGATAACGAGAGATTTAAAGTAGCATTGGAATATTTGAGACATGCTGCCAAGTTAAATCATCCCTTGGCATTAAGAATGTTGGGAGGAATTATCAAGAAAGGTCAATATGGAATGAAATTTGATCGTAGTGTAGGCAAGGATATGGTTGAAAGAAGTAAAAGTCTTTATTGCTCAATTAACATCAATAAGAATAACGAAGATCAAAATAGAATAAAGTCAAAAATACATAGATTTAGCAATTAAACCATATTGTTCATCATTTAAATAAATATATATATATATTTTTTTTAATTCAGAAATCAGTTTCCTAAAATTATCGAATATTACATAATGATATTGTATGTTAACGGTCTCTTTCATTATTCGATAATGATAATATTCAGGTTTTTGCTTTGAATCTATTTTTAGAAGCCAGGATACGCCCTATTGGTAATTCCCTTGGCATATAACGACAACTATAATTTCCAATAAAAAATGGACAAATTTTTTCTTTTCTGAGAACTGTCTGATTCCCTTTTGAATTTATTGTACAATACGGCAATCTCTCGATTAAAACTTGATTGTTTTAATCAGAATTCCCACGTTCACTAATTTGTTTCATAATAATATACAATATCAACAACAATCTCATTTGCATAATAACTATGATAACTTCTTTTCTAATATCAATATGATATCTTTACTCGCTTTTTTGACACATTATCTTAAAAGGCTGAAGACAAAATATATATACAAAAATGGTTTAGAATATCATTAGACGTGAAGAAATGTTCTAAAACAAATTGTGCAAGTTGTATAAGCGAACGGATGAATTCACATATTCAAATTAACCAATTACAATTATGATATAATTGTTTGGGTGCACAAAGTATATAATAAAGTATATAATGAATTCCCGATTGTGAGATCTTTTTTGCTCTTCTTACATATTAATATACAGTATATATAATAATTGATATGCACTCGGGCGTTTCTTTCTATAACATTTTCATTAATATTAATACTTATGTCTATGGAATCGCATTAGTATTCATACAAATTTGTGATTCTGATTTCAGACTTTTTACATCCGATGCATTCAAATACCACCAAAATTGTTAAAAAAAAGCACATTATGAGTGTTATTTTTAGTAAAACCGTTTCCAGCCAATGAAAACCACTTTTCAGAAGACTATTTTCAATTGGTGCTTTTGTAAACTCGAAATAAAACTCAATTTCTGAATTCATGTTTTTATATTATTTAATAATAGCTATTATTACCACCATGGTTGCTTGGCCAGATACATTAAGACAATGTGTGGCCTGCTACTATTGTTATTTAATAGTAAATTGTTATCATTATCCTCTAATGGTTTATGCTATTATTATTATTATCCAAAGAATCAATATCTTAAATAATAAGATTTTTTTCACAATTTATAAAAATAATAATAATAAATTATGTCTTTTGGAGGAGATAATGATGGGAATTAAACTTCTGTTCTATTATTAGCATCACTTGCAAAAAGATGCACCTTAATTGATTTAACTAACATCTTCTTTTACTTATCATTCGTTACATTTATGGCGGAAGTTGTCAACGAGTTTCCAATTCTTTTCATTGGACTTTGAAAATTTAATACCAGGTTTCAGTCCTCAGCCTAATAATTGTGACTCCGAACTTGTAGTAGGTGTACAATGATGATGTTGCTCGCTTCATTGATCATTCATTATTTGAGTCAAGAACAACATGGAATCCTTGAAATTATCTATCTTCGTTGTATGTAAAACCTTGTATTGAGAAAGGTGTGATGCCCAATGATACAAATTTTGTTGATGAAACGAGATTCTACTATAATTGATTTAACATTCCATTTATCAACGGCTTTTTCAAATGTCTCTAAATCATAAAGACTTTTCTCTCGTGCATTATTGAAACACAAATAATATTTGGAATACTGGTTTTTTTTACATGAATTGGAAATAACACAGCCGACCGAACTCGATCTTCTACGATTTCCGAAACCAAAAACTCCATCACAAGCTCTCACTGGAGTTGCATACTATAAATTGAACGGATTTTATAATTATGGCCTCCCAGTAAATAATGATGATGCGTTTCTAATTCATTTCTAAAATGAATTAGAACTTCAACAAATAAATATTCCAATCCAAGGATCACAAGCGTTAACGCAAATTATATGTGACAGGAGTAAGATAAAAAAGAAAAGAACGAGAAAATTTTCATTTAAATAAACAATTTTTTTCTATTATCATTATTATTATACATACAATTTTACAACAGTTCTTGCGTCATGATCGAACCAGGAATGGCCACAATGAATACATTGAAAAATTTCAGGGGTCTAATTAATATCCTTGTTTTCTTGTTTTTTTGTATAGTAGCTTTAAATGTCTATATCAGTAAATTTATGCATACTTTTTTACAAAGAATTTTTTATAGATTATTTGCTTTTGCTTCATTATAAAATTTAAAAAAGCCATAAAGCTTGAAGGATTTGAAGTCAAACATAAATCAAGTAACTCATTAGCGGTAAAATATACTATTCGGAGAACGTTGAAAATTGCAGAAAAAAACTTGGCAATTTCGAAATAGGTTAGGTAAAAGATGATGATGATAATGATGATGAAGAAGAAAATATCAATATTAAAAATGATTAAGAATCATAAATGACATTGGCTCCGAGTATTTTCCTTAATGTCTCTGGTAAATTGTTTATTTATATGTCTTTCTATGTATTAGTTTAATCAAATAAAAACACAGTCTCTTTTGCAAGTTGCAAAGTTCCTTAAAAGTTATTTCCAAAAAATAGAATAAATCTAATTATTAGGTTAGGTTTCATACAAGCCTAGCTCAATACTGTGACCGAAATCGAAACTTCTTTAGAGGAAAAAATAAAAATCCTAAACCCCGAAACTTATCCAACTTTAGCAAAATCCGAGTAGACTCCTCTCCCAAAACTATTTCGGGGATCAAGAGTTTCGAGGGGCCTAGATGCAATTTTAAACTCAGTACCTTCCCTATCACCCACAATGAAATTCCTTATTTGGTAATATCCTTTGGGAATAACCTTTTTCATCTAAGGAAACGATTAAAATGGATTAATAATTGGTAGTGTGTTAGAGATAATCAAAGGATGAGATTGATTATTGTCCAACGACATATATTTTCTTCTTCATCCTCTAATCTTTTTTATCGTAGGTCAAAAAGGGTGGCTTCTCTATTGGGAAGCTTTGTTCTGTTTAAAATTTTTTTTTGATCATAACTATATCAGGCCGTAGAAAAAAATGGGATTTTGTTTCAAATTTGTCTTGGCAAAGTGTTGTAATGTTACACAAAGCACATGAGTTGTGAATTGAGGACCCCCCGGATTATTACAATTGATAGGCTATTATTAAGAACCTCAACAACTGTATTAATATGATTTCTTAATCCTTTAGATAAAAATATATTGGATAATTTTTCAATGGTTACATATGAAGTTGCATGTTTTACATGGATAAAGCTTATCATCACTGATTCTTAATAACCCAAAATAAATTAAAAGCATTATTTGAATAATAATTTTAGTAATAAGCAGAGTCTTTAGAAAATTTACTCGAAATGCAAAAGGGTGTAAAACTTTCTTAATCCTTGCTTATTTTTTTATTTCAAATTTGCCTTACCCATAATTTCCGCTATACCCAAAATAGTCTCACCATTTATTAAAAGTCTACCCAAATTTTTCATATATATAATAATAACTTTTCAATTATAATGATCTGGGGCCCTGTGAGTTGTGACATCACGCGTAGTAATTTCTGAGATTCTTATTACACGATAAAAACCAATTTTTATTGGCTGATCAAATTTTCCAAAAATAGCTTCTGCTAATGACAATAACATCGTCATTATCAACAACAAAATCATCATTCAGTTCAAAAAGTAGCTTCTAATAACAAGTGTTTACCCAATTCAAAAAAGTCTTTTCAGATATCATCAAAAACGAATTGCTTAACCAGCCTCATGGGTGGGTGTTTTCTCCAACACTAACAAACATAACAAACATATTATTTTATATTAATTATACACAAAAATCAATATTGGGCTTAAAAAATGCATAAATTTTATTATGTAAATCAGTGCCAAAACAGAGTTTATGAAACAGGATCAGAGCCCCTTAGTATTAGTATCAGATTGATTGGTTCTGACCAGTTTTCTAGCCCAAATAAGTCAAATTCTTTAAATTTATTATTACCATTACACAGTGTTTCCTTTAGTTACAACAATTACACCATAAACTATTGATTAATAGGAATTTTTAGGAACACAAATAGCTTGAGCACAATTAAAACAAGTTTGTTTAACAACTTGGCATCTATATGATTCATGACAAGGCGGACATGTTGGCATCATCATGGTACAATAAACACACCCTAATAATAAAAACAATTTTGGTTAATAATTTTCTTTTTTTCCAAGGATGGATTAATGAATTTTAAATTTTTCTTTTTTTTTTTTTTTTTTACCAAGAGATTTTTTGACACATGTAGCAGATCCACAAGAATAACAATTTGGTTCTTCTATAACACACATTTCATCATCTGCGCATGGTTTACACTCAGGATACATTAGACATTTTAAACATGCTGAAAGGAATATTTGATGGGTTATAAGTAAATTAAATAAATGATGTTAAATAATTATTGATGAAAATAATTTGTTCCTTACATTCATCTTTAGTCGATCTACACATTGCTCTTGGACACGAGAAACAACGTTGGGCCGTTACTATACAAGTTTCATTACCAGTATTACAAACTGGTTCACATGTCGGAACGGCTTTTGGACAACTCATGCACCCAAAACGATCTATAAATGATAATCAAAATATTTATTATTAAACTAATATTACTTTTTTTAATTCATATTAATAAACTCGCACCTTGTCTTTCAATTAGTGAGGAAAATGAATTTGTGGTGTTAAATAATAATATAAAATTAAAAATAAAAATAATAAAAATTAAATTCAAATTTTTCATAATTTTTTTTTTAAAAGGAAAAAGAAACATGTGTGATGAAAAATAAAATATATTTTAATATATATAAAATTTAATATGATATGACTTAATGATGATGAAAGTATGATTGTGTGCAACACTCATAAATCAATATTTACTGGTTTTAATTCAAGTTTGAATACAAAATATAATTATAATTAATTATTCATTCTTTTTTTACCATTCGTTACTTACCACCTTGAAGTTCACAAAATTATGAAATCAACAAAAATCATTTATTGAAAATTTTCTCATGGCTTATAATGATCATGTGTGATTAACCTTAAGGCTTTAACGTCCACCTTGAAGATTTGATTAATGCAACAAGTGTATTTTCTCGAGATATTTGATATTAATTATCTATATATTTTTGTGGGCGGATTACTTATATACACAATATTAATATGGTATGGTTTGTAAACTCTTTTGTTTTATATATGTATGTTTAAGGTTCGGGAAATATGATTTATTTATGTCATGCATTGATCTCCATTCGAGGTGTGATAAATTTTGAAAATGACTAACTACGTGGAGGAAGATGATAGTCGAGCTGATGTGGTGGTGATATTTCTGGACAATATTGATTGTGACAAATTTACCATCACTTCACTTTTTATCACATAATCACATAGCAAAAAAGATTTTATTATTTAGAAATAACATTTTGTTTTATTAATGATTAACCATTCAGTTACCCTTTTTATAAACATTATAATGTATTACAATCAATTAATGTTTTTAAATTTGGGGCTGACTAAAACAACGACACATTTAAAAATAACTGACATTAGTAATATCATATTAATATAGATTAATCTTTCTTTTTTTTTTAATATATATTAATATGTATATTTATGCAAAAGAAAGAAATCTACCTAACCAGTAACAATAGTAATGCTATCTACTCAAAATAGTAAATAAAGTTTTAATCTGCAGCTCAATGTTTAATCGCTTATTCCTTTTAGGGTGTGCCGAATGTTTAATTGACGTTTCTTTCGTTATTACAATCACTATTGTCATCGCTCACTCTATTCTTATCAATGCTGTGATCCTAAACTTTTTTTGAATTCCCTAACCAGTTCCCAGAAGAGGAACCTACTCTGAGTCTAAACAAATACCTAAACCTAAACTATTCTAAACTTGTTTTTCCCTGATACTAAACTAAAAAGTTTCAGGTCACGGCATTGTCCTCTACACAAAAGATTCAATCCTTTGCTTTATCTACAAGAACACATATTCTATTTGCCTTCCAATTTACTTAATTAGGAACAATTAAACAAAACAAGGAAATCCCATTGTTATTATACCCGTCCATACACAAGTTTTTTTAATATCGTGCTTTAATACGTTTAATTTACAATCTTATTTCTTTTCACGGATGAGTAAAATACTCTTCTAGCAGGGGTCTCAATTGCCTGCATCGCAGCCTTGGTACACTTACCTTACATATCTCAACCAATCATTCCAAATTTCGTTGTATAATATGTGTTTTGAATAAAAATGAATTCTTTGTGCTCGATTTGTTTGATTTGTTTGTAACACTCTCGCTGGGTATTGGATTCTGGTTGCGTGGTTTATTTTGATTTTTTTGCGCACAGGAATATAAATTATGTGCTCGTTCCATAAGTGTTGAATGAGCGTTATTTTAGAAAGGGGAATAATAATAGCAATATTTTGAGAAAATTGATCAAGAAACTTGAAACCACACGTGTTAAGAAATTAGGAATTAAATTGGATGTTAAGGATTCCCCATAATTGACATTGGAATAACTGCTACAGATGATGGAAACTTGCAGTCTATATATGTTCGAATACAAAGAGTAACACGCAAAGGCAAACCCATTGGATCCTTACACCATGAAATCTTTTCTTGACATAATTTGATAGTGATACTTTGATATTTTTTTAAAATTCGTTTTTCTTTTATCACGTAATATGTTGTTGACTAGTCTGATAAATTATTATTATTATTATTATATGTAAATTCAAATTATGATTTTTGCATATAACCGAAATTGCAAATAATGTTGAAAAGAAATAGCATATCTCAACGAATTATCTTGAAGAAACAAACAAGTATTTGTTTTGTAAATAATGATAGTATTATTAATAAATTTTTTTTTTAAGTTATTTAAAGGAAGAGGCGAATTAAGTAATATTCTTCTCATGATTTATTAAATTATTAAATTATTAATTATGTTATATATTAAAATATAATTACGTTTGATTTTGAAAAACTGAATTTAATAATTATATTGGAATTGATGTAATAAAATTATGGATGTCGACTTGTCATTCTGCAAATGTTCAATCAAATAATTTATTGAAAATTATCACACTGAAGAAAATCTAGTTAAAAAAGATGACTTCAGTGTCAATGAGAGATAGATCTATGGAAAATGGGGCCGAGGATTTTGTTATTCCAAAACTTTGCATTTAACATTGTTATATATATAATAAATATGATAAAATAGAATTTTTATTTTTATTTTTAGCAATAAATTTATATTTGATAAATAAAATACTAATTTTTAATCAAGGAAAACTTTGGTTGGGACCAAAATTAATAGTTGTTGGCAAAGAATGATTAAAATTTTTAAAATATTATTAACTTGACAAATTAAAAAAATTATTAAGGTTTATTAAAAAATTCATTTTCTCCATTTTCAATGATATAAGAATCACACAATAGTGTATAGTTTAAAGGTTTTTTCTAGAGAACTTTGAAAAAATAATCAATTTTAAAAATCTATTGGCAGAACCAATCATTTTAATTTTGTGTAAATTGTAATTGTTCACAAAAAAATTTTTTTTTCAAAATTTTAAAAACAATGGATTCAGCAATATATGAAAAATATTTTAATGAGCATGAAAGATTATTAAACACTGAAGTTTTTTATGATGTAAAGATATATGTTGGAATAGAACCAAATATTAAAGAATTTCATGCACATTCATCAATCATATGTTCTCATTGTCCTTTTTTTCAAAATGCATTAACTAATGCAAAAAAAGAAAATGGTTACTATATTATTGAAAAGGCAAATCTTAATGAAATGTTCTTTAAAACTATACTTAAGTATGTTTATTTTTATTTTTGTTTTATTTTTATTTTATTCCATATTAATATAAATTTATTTTATATTTAAAAGATTTTTATATACTTGTAAAATTGAATTAGACAATTATACTGGAGTTGATATTTTGCAATTATTGATTGCAGCTGATGAACTTGGTATTGAGTTATTTTATGAATACACAATGAAGCACTTTATCAAAAAACATGAGGATTACATTAAAGAAAATCCAATTAACATTCTAAGATTAATCTACTCTCATGAAGAACAATTTAAGGAATTGAAAAATCTTTGCCTAGAAAAATCTTGTGATTATGGTGAGAAATTATTCCAGTCAAGTGAATTTGAATTATTGGAAAAACCAATTTTATTGGCTATACTTGAAAGAGATGATTTTTATGTTGATGAAATAATTATTTGGGAAGGAATTCTTAAATGGGGATTAGCCAAGCATCCAGAAATTAATAATATTAATTATGTTAAAGTTTGGACAAAGCAAAATTTTATTGATTTGGGAAACACATTAAAAGATTTAATTTTATTGATCAGATTTAAAGATATCACTAATAAGGATTTTCGTTCCAAAATTATGCCTTTTAAGAAACTTTTTCCTAAGGATTTATGGGAAAAACTTTTAGACTATTATGTGGCTTCTGATGAACAACAAACTTTAAATTTATTACCATCAAGAATTATCCAAAATAGCAAACCAATATTTCCAGAACTTGAATCAGTAACAATTAACCAAATGTTAATATTGCTTTTTGCAAGTTATATTGATAAAAAAAATCCACTATACACTTCATTCAAAGAAGTAAAATATGAATTTAAACTTTTATATCACAGTAGTAGAGATGGTTTAAATGCAAATGTGTTTCATCAAAAATGTGATAATATCAACAAAACACTTGTAGTTGGGAAAATACAAAATTCAGATCAAATAGTTGGAGGCTACAATCCCCTCAATTGGAATGGACATGATACATGGGGTGAATATAAAAATACAACTGACAGTTTTATATTTAATGTTAGTAATAGAAATGATATTAACACTGCACAATTTAGTTATGTTATTAATAGTAAATATGCAATTTATTGTAATCCTTCTTTTTTACCTAAGTTTGGTGGTGGTTTCTTGAGTATAGGGGATCTTGATTTTTGTGATAATGGCACTATTAATAGTGGACCTAATTTTTATAATAACATCAATATAGCACGTAATATTAGATTTGATGAATTAGAAGTTTTTCAAATAATTGATAAAAATTAAAATAATTGAAATATTATTTTGTTGTTGTTTTAAAACCAATTTATATGTAATATTAGTAAACTTTTATAAACTTTTAATAACAAAACCAATTTAACAAAATATTGGACAATGTATCCCCCCTTATATCTCCTTATGAATATGAATACAACCTTTTCATTAAAATATATAAGTAAACTTGTTAAATGAATCAGACTTTTATATGGAAATTAAATTTGAAGATCAGAATGTTAAAACTTTTAGGGCTCATTCTGGAATTTTAAAAAACTAGGTCTTCATACTTTGAAGCAATTCTGTTAAATGATTTGAATAAAAATCTGAGGATGGCATATTTTATTTGAAAATAATAAAATACAGTATCTTCAAAAATATTTTAAATCCATAATATAAACAATTTTTTTACTTAAAAAAAAAAGATATATCTATAATGAATTAGATTTGGTTGAATTGTTTGATGAATTACAAAATTAAAGAAAAAAAATGGGCCAACAGAATTTAATTCTACTTCAGAAGATTTGAATAATGAATTAGATCATGAATATGAGTCAGATTTATTAGAAATTAATACTACTGAAGTTGAAAGTTTTATAAAATTAACTATAAAATCAAATATTTCACAAGAATCAGAAAATAGTGAAAATATTTAGAAATTGCAACATTTATTAGAAGCATTTTTTCATTCTGACTGTTCTTACAAATTTAAATTAACTATACATTTGCCATGTGTTTGACCAGAATTAACTAATGATACTAATTATTGTATCTAGTGCATTCTTTCCAACATTGTGTTCTCCTTCTAATAATTTAATCCAAATAATTAGTTAAATTTGATCATTCTATCTTGAGGTCCTGATTAAATTAATAGTTAATCTAAATTTTACTTTGAAATTTATTTACTTATAAATATATTCTTTCTAGTCACTGATACAGGCTGTGCTAACATTTCTAAACCCCCATTCATTAGAAAAGGATGGTTACTTGCTTGTGTGAAATGATGGAATTCTATGTATCAATTGATAGGTGTGAACATGGATTTATTCCAGAAAGTATTGATATTTTGATTCATTATTTCATTATATGTGGGCACATTATTTTAAATGAATGTATGCAGTATATTATTTTAGGTATTAGCATTTACTCAAATCCTCTTCTTATACTTGACCAAAATTTTTTAGACATTTATAAGGCTCCTATTAATGACTAGATAAAGTTAACTGATGGTTCGTTCACTATAAAATGCATATCAATCAACGTTCCCTCTTTGAAAAAAGGTCATAATCTTGGTGTTTCTATGAATTTTAATTTAAGCAAAAAAATCATAACGTGGACATCATATCATGTATTATTATCCGAACCCTTATATATCACCAAATGACAAATAACATTAGAACTAATTAGTAATATTTAACATATTAATATATAACTAATAAAGATAAAAAAATAACAATATTTATTTATAATTAGGGTTATTAATGGTCCAATTCAAAGATCGCCAGCTTAACCAAAGGACCGGTCTGCTGGGACCGTGACCTGGACTGTAGATAGGGTTTCTATTCAAATAAGGTTTATTCGAATTATTCATTATAAATTTGAGTATTTAAACTAATTGAAATTTTATTCGAATTGAATTATGAATTTGAGCATTCAAATTACATCGAAAGTTTATTCTAATAAAACGAATAATTCGAATTAAGTATCATAGAACTCTAACTATTGAAAGAATGAATTCGTCTCAATAACTGTTCTTGGAATTATTTGTTAAAAAGTTGGATTTTAGAAGAAACAAGCATTCAGAGACAATGAATGAATTTTGAATTAATATATAAAGCATATATTCTTTTGAAATATATTAATAATTTGAATTGAATTATAATATTTTTAAAAAATTAAATTAAACAAATTTAACTGTCAAAACAGTCCAGATAGTCTTTGATACTAATACCAGATCGATTTGGTTCACAGTCCAATTCAGTCTATATATATAATAACAATGATAAAATAATTATATAATTTATGATAATACAAGCTTTCAATTTGTCGATTTTCAATTCATTGAATCAATTCAAGCAATCCATTATGTCTAGTTGGATTGGTTCATTTCATCAATTTCTGAAAAATCGAATCAAATTAGAATATATATCTTTTTCATCTAATAGGATGATATTATGTTCAAATGATTAGGACTCTATTTACTGCAAAACTAATAAATTTGTCTTTGGATTGGGTTACAAAGATACCAATCACTATGGTACCTGGATAACACTCTTTCCGAAACATATGCCTCATTCACCCACTACTCTATAAAATCAATAAATATAATTGTTTAAATTTAAGATATAAATATAATAATTACTTGCGTTGAATTATTATTGTACGAACTCTAAACTCCCCATCAAATCAATTCTCATTACTTGGCCCGTGTTTAAATTATGAAAAGAAAACAAAAAAAAATACAATAGATCATCATTATATATCCTGGCATTATTTCAACAGTTATAATAATTCATGTATCTTATTCACCACAATAAAATGCACTGTTAGTGTCCGTCCACCATATGCCAGGTCTAATACCCGACTGTAACTTTTGCGAGCTGTGGCCTTCAATTCTTCATTTAACAAATTTCTAGTGGCAGCATGACTTCAGATACGCAACAACTCAACAAATAACTCAGTGAAAACTCCCCTTGTTCTACAAAGTTTGGTATTAATATCTTGCTTTTAAAAAAGATCATCATCTGCAAAACTTGTTCCCAATTATTATATAAATTCAATCATCAGTTGTTGAATAATATTTTTAGAGTTTTCTTCTGCATTTTTTATCGGTTTTATGTTTGAATCATCAATCATATCTTCTATTTTATCTAACAAACAATTAAATACATTGAGTGTAGGTGTAGGATACAAATGGACTGATATGTAATCCATAACTTTCTTGAAATGCTACAAATAAGATAAATCAATTTTACAATATATTTATTACTTCAAAGAGATATTATATTTAGTTATTTACCAACCTGTATGAATTTAAGTATCTCATTTATGTTAATCCACTCATGCAACATTATGAACTGCTTATATTATTAAAGGAATTTATAATTTAATTTTTTTAATAAAAAAATAAGAATACAGCTTTTTGCAATCTTGGACTCTGCTCAACATTAATTCAGTTGAATTTTTGACATCTGGTATAAATTCTAATTGTTTGATATTAACAGCAATGCACTGCTGCTTAAGAAGCTCATGTCTTTGTGGTAATGCATGAATTTTAATTATTAATTTATGAATAATAAAAAATCTTATAATACAATAATTAACATAATATACTATGTAGACCACATTATTTAAATTCTAATATGTAATTATCATCAGGTCCAATTGCATGAAGCTTTCTTAAAGCTTTCTGGCTGCAAAATTAATTATATGGACAAGATAGCAAACTATTTGATATATACATAATTATTTTTTTTACTCTGAATTTTTCCATGCAAACTCAAAGCAAAAAAATATATTGCAATTTGACACTATGTCCTCATATTCAAATGGTGCATTGATCAAGTAGTTTAATAAATTGCTTCAAAAATGCATAAATAAACCTGCTACCCTACTTGTTGACCAAAAAAAAAAGATACATTAATTTCACTTTTTACATTCCATTCAGCCATGAAATAGTTTATTTATAAAAAATTATATCATGGCACATTGGCAAGCCAGGATACTTTGGATCCAGTTTGGCATAGCCCTCACAATTGGCACATTGTGCCTCATGGAAAGCAATCAAATAGTTAAAAAAAGCCAAAATCCTCATCAGATATCAGATCAAATAGATGCCAATGCAAGTACCCAGAAATAAGTAAAATGCGGTCTATCTATAAGCAGGTAATAGTCTACACTATGTTGCCTATCACACAGATATAAATATAATAGATTTTTAGGTCTGAAACTATAATAATGAACTTATTGTTATTTTGATATAGATTTGGAACCTTATAAAAATCAATTTGGTTATGGAATTTTAGGAAGATTTACAAAAAAATTTCCATATAAATAATATTTATTAATTAAATTCCTTTTTTATGTAACTAACAAAAATTTTTTAAAAAATATTTTAAGGAAAATGAAAGATTACTAAATACAGAAGACTTTTATGATATAAAACTTTATGTTGGTATAGAATCAAACATTAAAGGAATTCATGTACATACATCAATCATATGTGCCTGTTGTCCATTTTTTTGAAATGCATTAACTAATGCAAGAAAAGAAAATGGTTATTATGTTGTTAAAAAAGCAAATCTTAATGAAATGTTTTTTAAAACTATACTTAGGTAGGCTCATTACATTATTAAATTTATAAATGTTTTTTTTTTTACCCACAAGGATAATAGTAGTAATAATATTTATTTTACATTCAAAAGATTTTTATATACTTGTAAAATTGAATTAGACAATTATACTGGAGTTGATATATTGCAATTATTTGATTGCAGCTGATGAACTTGGTATTGAGTCATCTTATGAATACACAATGAAGTACTTTATCAAAAACATGAGGATTACATTAAAGAAAATCCAATTAGCATCTTAAGATCAATCTACTCTCATGAAGAACAATTTAAGAAATTGAAAAATCTTTGCCTAGAAAAATCTTGTAATTATGATGAAAAATTATTCCAGTCAAGTGAATTTGAATTATTGGAAAAACCAATTTTATTGGCTATACTTGAAAGAGATGATTTTTA
>CAJVPN010000516.1:0-25933 GCA_910592215.1 Entrophospora candida
ATTCATATTATTAAAAATAAAATTAATTTTTTACGTAACATGTATCACATGATTTAATCAAAAATTCAATTTTTTACGGATATCTCGACTCGGTATAGCGGATAAATTTCCTGGAACAAACATACCCGTTATACCGAGACTCACTGTGTAATACTAAATTAATAAAAATAAGGTTATAAAAATAGAAATAACTAAAATATAATAATAATAAAATTAAGAATTTCGGAATTAGTAAAAGAGCATCCAAATATAATTCCGGTAACATTTTATGCAATACATTTGATGTTTATAATTGACATAACAAACAATTGCATCACCAAGGTAAGGTTGCTTGCCGAAACCTCTTAGTGACTGTCGAAACTCCGTCGAAACTCTAATGAACAACTCACCGACATTGGTACATATGCTTATACCTTTTTCAGTTAATCCATTGTTGTAATAAGGCCAACTTTTAAATATCCATTTATCTGATAACCACTAAAACTATCCACAAGATTAAACATAATATATACTGCAGTAGCAGAAACAGAAGCAGCATTCGCATCAGAATTGGAAGCTTCTTCTAATAATAAAAGAATGCCTTCATTTACTGATAAACTATTGATAGGAAGCTTTCTCCAAATTCAACTCCTCCCCGCCAAGATCCATGTCAGGAATAATAATGCCGCCTTTTTCAATATATCATTGTGCTGAATAGTTTGCGCATCTGCTGTATTAATTGTTCCTGTTGTGCTATAATGCAATTTGATGGTCTTTACACTAGCTTCACATATGCTAGCGTAGCTTTACAAAGTTTATTCAAACCGTCTTATAGTAGTATGTTCAGCATTCAGCAATTAACACCAACTATATTTCTGCGACATTGTCTATTAGACAATAACTTCCAAGTAGTTTTCTGAACCAACAATTTTTGTGTCTTTAAAAGTAACTTGAGAATTACAGACTCAAAAAAGGCCCCACTTGTTGTCACATTTAATTCTTAAATAAGAAGAGCTAAATATACCTGATATTTCTTGTCGAAAGATTAGCCAATTGGTATCAATCATCAATCGGATCTGTAATATAGTTGTTTGCCGTAATTATTTTTGGAGGAAAAGTGATTATTGCAATAATTACGGGTTTTCAAAATTCCTTATATGAATAAACATAAAATAATTATATGCTAATACGCCATTTGACTTAAATAGTTCAAATAATTATGGATATGATATGATTAGTTATTATGAAGGGAAATTATAATCTATGTCTGATAAATTATGATAGTGATGATGTTAATAAACATTTTGTCTATCCAAGTGAATGTTTCAACATAACATTTTCCATAAGATTTGTTGAGTGATAACTGGAATATGGTTGCAGCTGCACGCCTTGAGTTGCCCAGCTAAAACTCTCGTCAGCCTTTAATTTGGCTATACATCGCAATCTATAACCATTATGCCAACAATTTCATGGACT
This sequence comes from Entrophospora candida, assembly GCA_910592215.1. Taxonomy (NCBI): domain Eukaryota; kingdom Fungi; phylum Glomeromycota; class Glomeromycetes; order Entrophosporales; family Entrophosporaceae; genus Entrophospora; species Entrophospora candida. The sequence goes on from CAJVPN010000516.1 coordinate 1,456, forward strand.
TGTTGCTAAACCCACCATAAAATCATGAAATATTATCATTACTAGTAGCTTTCAGCAAACAATATCTCATGCATTGTTACTAAGGTTGTTTGCTGAAACCTCTTAATGGCTATCGAAACTCTTCCAAAACTCTGATAAACGATTAGTGTGCACCTTGCTGAAACTCTGTCAATTGCTAAAACCCTCAAACGCGAATCTCTGCCGAAACTCTAACAAACAATTAGTTTGTAATCTGCCAAAGCTCTGCTGATTGATTTCTGGAGAATTTTTGGCAAGAAATCATAATTGTTACTGTGTGTTTTGTTAAAGTCAATTGCATATTATTCATCAACATGCAACCTACCTTTCATTCCTGGACATCACATATCCTAATTATTGTTAGCTCCTTCAGAGAAATGTACCACTGAATAATGCACCTGACTCAATAACATCTGTTTCAACAGATGCTATATTGTATGTTGCTGGAGATGTATGAATACCAAGTAGTGTAATAGCTTATATTCCAAATAACTCTATTAAAGATATTCCAAGAAGTAAAGTTTATTACATTTATATAATACCACATTCCATAACTTAAAACGGATTGGCTACTTGCTAAGCAGGCTCACCTTACTTAAAGTTATCCACTCTAAAACTGTCATTCCATTATTAGTATTGTTATGCCCCAGTAATAATTGGTAAAGACTTTTAAAAATACCAATAATTGATCAACACCCAATACAACTAAAAATATAATTTTTAAAAAGGAAATAATTAATGTATCATCATTTTTTAGTGGCTTATTTGACAATCCATCCATAAATGAGCAGGGATCAGCGGAAGGGAAAATGTCAGAATTGATAGCTTTGTATAAAAAAATCTTAAAATACTTTAGTACTATAAAATAATTTTTTTTTGTTTTGCATTATGGAACAGATGTCAAAGAACATATCCATACATTTTTTTTAATAAGACTATCAAAAAGAAAGAGTTTGCTCTTATGGATGTATATAGAGATGAGTGAGATTTTTCATATTAATTTTATAAAAAAGTTTTTTATGTTTGTGCAACTTATTAAAATGTCAGCAGCACAAATGAGTGTATAATTATTTTTAATTGAGGTTACTATTCATAATTAATTTTAGTGTTCAATTACATCAAATGATTAAGCTTTTATTCAAATAAAACTCTGAAACTGTTTTAAACTATAAAACCATTTAAATTTTCAAATCATTTTCAAAGCTTCAACTTTTAAAAAAACGAATATGATGGATACTTTCGCAGATCACTCTATATTTTCGCCGTTTTTGATAGTAAAAGGATCGATATTTTACTCATTTATAGACGGATCATCCATCAATTAAAGATTTATTTAAAGTTTTGTGGTTATTATTTATTAATAAAATAAAAAAATAAAAAATATTCATTTACATTAACTAAATAAGTGATACAAGGGGTATTAAGGGGCGGGAAGCTTTGAATTTATCACATGAACAAAATTTTAGCCAATAAGATTTATGAAGATCATCGTGATACGAGCTGACTAAGAGTTTTAGCAATAAAATTTGGCTAGGTGAGAAAATACCACTGAAAGTATCTTGACCAATTATTTTCATCCTAATGAGCAGATACCATTTCTGGAAAGTTAGTTAATGGCTTTTCTGTCGTCCACCGTAGCACCAATGTATCCATTCCAACTATTAATTATTATTTGTAAAAATTTTCTTTATCTGCTCTCCTCAAGAAACGAGATCACAGAAGAAATGAGAGATATCCAACGTATATATGCCACCTTCAACAAATGGGCATATAGAATGTAAATATAAAGATTTTTTTTCAACATTCCATTTATTTTTATCTATCTATCTATCTATTTATTTATTTATTTATTAATTTATCTATCTATTTATTTATTTATTTATTTGTTTGTTTGTTTGTTTGTTTGTTTGTTTGTTTTTCTTTCAAGACTTGAATTCTAGTTATCCTTAAATCCTGAAAAGCGAATCCGACTCTCTTGTCCACTAAGATAAGATGCAACGGAAATTTGGGGTGTAATAGGGAGGCTCCAATTTCCATTGGGTTGCATTTCGAAGTCAATTCAAGGTGCTTCTCCCGTGTAGCGAATTGTCCCTGGACTAAAGCATATGACTTAGTCACAGGATAACAAGGGTGCACGTATTTACGTGTACTGTGCTTGCACGGGCGGATAAAGGATAATTCTGTTAAATCTGACACTAAAAAAATAAAATCAGATTTATTCAATTTTTTAATTATTAAATTATGCGTGGCTCTAGTATATCATCCTTTCTTTAAGGTGACTAGGGTGAGGCAATTGATTTACTGTATCAAATATAATAAATATTTTTGAGGTTTCCGGAACAAAATTCATCATTTTCAACTGTTTTTGTTGCACTTTATATCCACTACCCGTTTGCAAACGCAATCTCATAGCAAAAGCAAACTTTTACCTTTGTGTAGAAACCACATAGTCATTAGCGATTTAATTCCGTTGAGACGTGTCTGCCCGAAGTATCCCAAATGAAAATATAACTTTTTTAACGATAATCTGTGAAGCACGTAGCGCCGTGACGACCAACGTATCTGGAAACCCAAACAGAAGTCACGTAATACTGCGACCGTTCCCAGGACGGGTACAAGAACACGAAAAATAATTCCGTGAAGCAAATAGTGCCGTGACGACCAATGGGAATCTGAACAAAATACAAATATGTGAGAGCAGGTATCAAGTGAACACGATCCCGCGTATTTATGCTGTGCAGTTTTTTTTTCTTTTGACTTTATTAATTTTTTTTTTTTTGCTTTATAAATATCTTTTCCGATGGTATTTGGTGACAAACTTGATGGGTTTGACAAATTGCTCGGCAAACTTGACATATTGTTGTTCAACGTATTAATATCATTACTTGACAAATCGTACGGCACGGCAAATTTGGTTCAATGATAATAAACCTCCCAAAATAACACAAGGAGTCGTATCTGATGTCGAGTATACCATGAAAAATATTTGGAACAAACACCACATATATACTCTTTTTGGGATGACATTTTTGGAAGAGTAAATCATGGTTGGGTCACATTGACTAAGATATCTGGGAATATACAACATTTGTAGCATTGATTATAATTTAGACATATAATGTTAAAACATCGGTAACATTTTTTACAACTTCATTGACAGTGTTTACAACTAAGGTTGGGTGACAAAACGTCTCCTTTTCGTCATACGCAGAAAATAAATCTGACGAGATAAGATTTCTACACTTTAAGGTGACAAAATGACAATTATTTTGTGAATTATATCTTGGTTCAGAAGTATATTGGCTGTATAGGTAATTGATTGTTTAAATCCATGGTGCCAAATTCTAATTTACCAATTCCTCTGAAATGCGGTTTCATAGTTGTTTAGAATTGAACTAATGATTTATTTAACAACAATCAAGGATTGGCTCGGGACATTCTTGTCTGATGTATGTTTACATTACTCGGCATCTTGCAAATATTGCACAAAAATCTGGAATCGTGAAACATCAAGGCTCATTTAGTTAATAAATGTACTGGATGTCATTATCCTATCTCTCGTTTTTATTTGGATGAAGTAACAATCAATAAATCAAGGAAATAAACAAAACAAATGGCCCAAACTCTTTTGTCAAACTTTTATGAAAGCACATATTTATTATTTCCTGTAGGAGATCTTTCTCACAGTAGTCACACGTGTCAGTTCTTGATGAAAAAATCTTGATGAAATCAGATCACAAAAATTCGTGGCTATAGTAACTGAGTTAGCTAGAGAAATAGTTTCCCTCGTATATTTAATCTTAGGCGTATTGCTCACCGCTTCTAAGGGTTTCATCGTGTAATCGAATAATTAAGTTTTAAAAAATCATATCAAGATTATTAATAATTATAATATTGTTGGTAGAGGGTTAAAAAATATTTGTCAAACTCGGCGGACATCAGTCTATGACACTTTATCATAGATTGCACGTTTATAATCATGCTTTATTTCAAATCTAATTAAGGGATATAATTTTTTAATAGAGCGTTCAAAAATATTTTCAATGAGAGATTCTTGCAATCAGAAAACACAAATTTTGCAAATTTCTATCTAGATCTTGTTGAGTTGGCTGTTGTAGAAAATTCTGTACTAATAAATTTAATTTATGTTGGAAGTAATTTAATCATGCAAGATATTTATTTATTAGAAATATTTCTTATAAAGAAATTTGAATCAATTTCAAAAAAATCTCATTATGTTTTTGTCAAAATTTAAAATGTGATTATTAATGATACTTTTAACTTTGTTCTTTGACGTGATTAAGTATCGACTAAAAGTAGTTTTTTAACTTTTGAACCCTTGACAAAAGTAAAAAAATCTTGACGCATAGATTATTTTCACGTGACAAAACTTTACCATGTGACTCCAAGATATATAACTAGGTTTATCATCTGAACTTTATGCTAATTTTTTTAACAAAATAGTTATAGAAGAATTGTTTTTTTAAAAATCAAGATACGCGTATACTCAAACCGCATCCGAGTATAAGTTATATCTGTTCAGGAGTGAAACCAATCGTGATGCTAAATGATCCAGTCCCAGTTGGGCGGCATTGGCACAATAATCAGTAGATTGTGATCAAGCAATAAAATATTACTTTACGATACAGTGTCCAGCATTGAAATTTGTAAAAGTATTTTGATGTGGTATTGATAATGACGATTTCGTTTCTGAAATAACGATAGAAACGGGTCCACCAAATTTGATTCGGCGGCGCTGTACTATCAAACAATTGTGCTGCTACTTGCTTATTTTATTATATGGAGGAAGTGAAAAAAGATATTTCAAATTAAATTGAAAATTGAAAATTGTGAAGAGGAATTTATTCAATCAAAAATAATTATTAGTGTCGTATTATTTAAACATTAATATGGTGTAAGATTGGTATCATAATTGTTTTTGAATTGTTTCGCTTTCAATTATATACAAATCTATAAACAAAGAAAGAAACACGTATAAGAACCATTATAAAAATATAATAATAGAGACGGATAAAATTAAAACATTATGCAAAAAAATAATCTGAACTATTTCTATTGACAAAAATGACAAATGGTAAATAAGGCAATTACAAAAAAGATAAGACTTGTACGATAACTTTGGCGTCGATCTTGTGATCACAATATTTAACCAAGGATTGAGATTAAAAGTACAGTATTTAATAATGAATATTATTTCTTATGATGATTTAAATGATATTGAAAAGATTGGTAGATGGAGTGGATTTGCGACTATATATAGAGCTAGCTACTTGTATAAATGTCAGAGATGTTGCAATATTTCCGATGGGACGTCAAGACTTTTTTGGTTATTTTATTAATGATAATTCATAGTTTAAAAATTATGTAAATTAACTGATATTACAAAGAATATCTCAATATATTTGTAATGAAATATTTAATGATGGAACCTTCAAAATTATTTATCAAAAATTAAAGTTGAGCCGAGAATGTTTTTAGAGCGCTGCGCAGTTACACCTGAAGTTAAAAGACCAAAAATAAATATCAAACATATTATATTGATGTCAGCAGTGTCATCAGGTCAATGACCATGTAGCAATATTGCACACGGTACAGGTCTTGTAATGAAGGTATGTCCAAAACTTTGTATGGAATTAGCATAGATGCTTCAAATCCGAATAAATGGCCAACTGCTGGAAAAATATTAAATATTGATGTATTTCCAGCAAGATAGTATTACTACTAATAATGGCAATTATCAAAGATACTAAATTAATATCTTTTATGATAACATATTTATTTGACTGATCGGTATTAAAGCATTTTTCATATTGAATAAATAACTGATGACGGTAATAATATGTATTATTTGATTTTTATTTATTTAAATAAATCCAATCTAGATGAAAATTAATAAAATTTTAATTAATAAATTGTTAATAATAATAAATTAAAATCAATGATGAATATATATGAGAAAAAATAGAAACCTTATTAGCAACATCTAAAGCTTCAACGTCACTTGTAAGACGCACATAAGCCTTCTTAGTTCCATCAGGTCTGATAATAAAAGATTAATATTAATATGTTTTCATATTTGAATAAAAAAAATTTTAAATCAGAATCTCAGCTCACCTTATCAATGTATTAATTTTTTGAGCATCTACATCATACATCTTTTTAACTGCATCTTTAATTTGACGTTTGTTCGCTCTAGTATCAACAATAAAAACCAATGTATTTGTATCCTCAATTTTTTTCATTGCTGATTCGGTGTTTAATGGGTTTTTTAAAATCTTGAATTTATCTAGCCGTGCTACATGCGGAACGGACTTGCGAGGATATTTTGGATCTCGTGAAAGTCGAAGAGTTTTAGGACGATGAAAAGTTGTTGAGGTACGAATTTTTTTTGCGATTTTGCCATTAACTCCTTTTGTTGCTGCTTTCTTGGCTGCAAGAGCTTTAGTTTTTTCCTTGGGCTTTACCTTTTTCTTATCTTTACTTTTACTTTTGGCTTTTTCTTTATTTTTATTATCTTTGGTTTTATTGTTCTCTTTGGAAGAAGAGTCTCCACCACTAGTTGCAGTAGCAGTTTCCTTTTTAGTTTTTTCAGTTGCTGTTAACAAAAAAAGAGGTTTTTGTGTGTGTGTAAATATAAGCAATATGAATATTTAACCAAATGTATACCTTTTAACAATTATCAATTAATTATCAATTGTCATTACATTTTTGTTTCAATTGATTATTTTTTTATTACTTGCCTGTTTTTTCTGTTTTCTCTACTTTTTTAGGTGCCATTTTTTATTTTTTTTTTTAAAAAAAAATTTTTTTCAAAAAAAATTTAGATCTTCAAATATTTTTATTTGGGTGTGTGTAACAAGATCGTCACATATAGATTACGTGAATCAGACCGAGCTTTTTTTTAGAAAAAAGGTCAACTTTATTCTTATATAACATAATCGTTAAATAAACATGGTGTCAAGAGTAGAACTGCCCAAAGGAGGATTTAGCTTTGAAAATTATCAAAGGTTAATGTTTGGAATTTTATTCAAATAATGTTTGATTTTAAGGAAGGGCCAACTAAAAAATTCATACATGTAAAATAAAATAAAATCCATTCATTTTATATAAAGAAATCTTGCTTTAGAAAAAAAAGGTCTCACTTTGCCCAAACCATTAAAAACTGGTACTACAATTGCTGGCTTGGTTTTCAAGGTACTCATTGATTCTCTCAACTAGTTAAAAGACAACTTATAAACAAATTAATTTATTTTTAAAAAAAAAAATTTTATTCCATAAGGATGGAGTTGTCCTTGGAGCCGACACACGTGCAACAAATGGAACAATTATAGCAGATAAAAACTGTGTCAAAATTCATTATGTTGCTCCAAACATTTATTGTTGCGGTGCTGGTACAGCTGCTGACACCGCATTTGCCACTGATTTGATAAGTTCTCAAATGGAATTACATCGTTTAACAACTGGAAGACAATCTAGAATAGTTACTGCTATGACTATGTTGAAACAGATGCTTTTTAGGTTGGCTTTATGTCATTAATCGATAATAATTTTTTGTTAGTTTACTTTTTAAAATTTAAATATATCTTTCCATTTTTGTAATTCTAAATTAAACTAGACATCAAGGTCATATTGGTGCCGCATTGATACTTGGTGGTGTTGATGTATCGGGTTCTCAATTATTTACTATATATCCACATGGAAGTACAGACAAACTACCATATGTAACAATGGGCAGTGGTTCATTGGCTGCAATGTCAATTCTTGAAAGCAGATGGGAAAAGGATTTGGAGGTTCTTTTCACTCATTATTATTATTATCATTATTATTGTTATTAAAGGAAGAAGAAAAAGAAGAAGAAGAAGAAGTTAATTAGAAAATTTTTATTTTCTTAATAGAGACAAGATGCAATCACTCTTGTTAGTGATGCTATTGAAGCTGGTATATTTAATGATTTAGGTTCTGGATCAAGTATTGATATAACAGTCATTGAAAAAGATAATAAAGTAGAAATATTTCAGCATTATGCAAGTCCAAATCAACGTCCACCAAAAGAACAGAATTATAAATTTAAACATGGCACTACAGGTGTGTATCTGACTAATAATACAATCACCTATATACATTTAAAATAATTTTTATTATATTTCAACTAAATTTTTATGATATCATTATTATTAGCTCTTCTTAAAGAATCAGTTCGTAATTTTTTGGTTGTCTCAGATGTTAATACTACAGAAAATGTTGACGCTATGGATATTTCATAATAATGGAATATATACAAATTCTTATAAATTGTGTATATTAATTAAATAATAAAAATTGCGACATTCTAAGAAAATCAAAACTCATTAATGTCATATATTGATCGGTTATATGTGATTTTTTTTGTGATCTGCATATTAATATCACATACAGGATTTCCGAAATTTACGTAAAGAACATAGTAAACATATTAATATTGTTTTCAAACCACAACCCCAATGGATGATGTATTTGCAAATAAGAATTTTGTAAATTAATAACAGTATTGTGAAGCCTATTATTATTATTATTATTATTATTATTACTTTATTAAACCATTGAATATGTTTTTTTTTTTAAATAATTACAATTAAACTACTTAAATGAACAATGGGCAAAAGTATCTTTAACAAATAAATACAATTTTAATAGTTATTCATTTAATGTCAGATTATTTATGTGACAACAAAATTGGGTATTATAAAATGGGCAGCAGTAATACTTGTTAGACTTTAAAAAAAAAAAAAGAGAACAAAAAAGAAAAAAAATTTGAAGTTTGGCATTATGATTGCAATTATTGCAATTGATAATCGCCAATTGCCTATTAAATAAGTATTAAAACAAATTAGTATAATAATAAGAAATCATCAAAGCATATAAACTTTTTTTAATACTATACCACAGAATTCACCATGGGATTTAATTCATGATGCTCCGTTGAATCGACATGAGCAACAACAGTAATATAAAAGGATTTTTCAAGTTTGTACACAGTATCACCGTGGTAATAATTAGCAATTGCAGTAATTTCACAACTTTGAGAATTCATATCAGGTGTACCAGTAAGAATATTATTTTCCCATCTAAGCCAATCAGGCAACCAAGTTGAGTGAAAAACAGCCTTAATAGCTAATAAATAATAAACATATAAAATATTAATATGGTTAATAATATTATTATTTTCATAATTTGATCAATTACTTACACTTTATATTAACTTGTGGATCCCAAACTCGAGGGGAATAAGTGTATTTGGCTCCAACATATGCAACTTTATTTGGAATACCTGCTATTTTACGTGTAAACTCACGGAATACCCATCCACCAGCAGGTGTTTTTTTAGCTTCAATATTCCAAACATGATTTCCCTTAGATTTGGCTTTCTTTCCATCTTCATTAAATCTTGAAATATATCTGAAAAAATGATAATAAACAATTGTTCCGAGTAATCATCATAATCTTTATGAAATTAAATAACCAACCGTTGTGTCCACAAGTAATTTTTTACTTTTCTCATTGGTAAAACTTCTTCAGTATATCCATTATGAAGTAATTCTTCGTGAAACGCATTTGTAAACGCTTGAATTCTAAACTTAAATGGGCGAAAATCTGGTGATTCACTTAATTTTTGCATTTTCTTTGCCATTAAAGTTTGATGACTATCAAAAAAAATACAGTAAATTAAATTATTATTTTTTAAAAAAAAAAAAACAAATTACACAAAATATATAAAATATATACATTTGTTCTCCTTTAGAATCTCTGGCATCCACTTAAAAATGTTAATTGATTAATAATATTGTTAGTTGATAAAAATAAAATCAAAATAGAATAATAAACAAAATAAAAATAATAATATATATATATACAATTTGAACAAATATTTTGTAAGAATGTGACGAAAATTTCATCCAAATTCCTTAGTAAATTAGGGTCTAATGGTGCATGTGAATGAGTTCTAGGTGGACTTGGAATCAAATCTCCAGATGAAGTGTAAATTGGTTGTTGATGCTAGTAATACATAAATATATAATTATATAATAAATATATAACATATATATATTTTGGGAAATAATCGATCAAATGTATTAAATTATGTACATTCACAGAATATACTTCACTAGTAATAGTGGGCGTATCTTCAGCATTGGATTTTATTGTTTTTCGAGATTTTTCAAAATTAGAATCATGAGGTCTCTAAATAAAAATAATAATGATAAATGATAATAGTAATATTATTATTATTGATATTATTATTAAGGTATTTAAATAAATAATTAATAAAATCAAACCTTGGTAGATTTGGCGGGTGTAGATGTTGATGCGATTGAAGATTGTTGAGGATTAACGTCATGCTAATACATATTTGTATTTATATTGAAAATTGTCAAAATATGCCCTGTATATATTTTTCTATAATAATGATAATTTTATTATCTACAAAAAAAAAGTTACCAATGCATCGACACTTGATTTAAAATCTTTTAGTACTGTGATAGTTTTGGATATAACTTCAAGTCTGTCAAAAGCCTCTCCGTCAAAACCGCGTTCGAATTGATCCCGTGCGTCTTGTGCATTTCCTACAATACTACAATGAAAATAAGTTAAACGAATTTCCGTCAATCACTTAACCGTATATATGCGGTTTGAATTTCACGCTCTTTAATCAAACTTTATACTACAAGTGAAGCATTGTGTACATTGTAATAATAATTCAAAAGTGCTAGTTTCCACGACTAATGATAAATAATATTATTCATTCTAAAAAAATTTTATTATACCTTCCAAAAAGCTGGGTCAAATCCATTTTCATATTGTTGCTTTATGGAGTAGGGTGTAAGGTCTTTTAGGGTGAGGGTATATTTTTTTTATTTTTATTTTTATTATTTATTTTATTTCAAAAGAAGGTTTCTTTTGAATGAGGGTGGTTTAAAGGAAAAAAAAGAAAATTTTAATGCATTAATGGGTACACGGAATATAATGTTAATTGACCAATAAAAAAAACTTGATACAAATAAATAAATTGTTGGCTCTTGCACATGACCTTCGTTTGATCATATCTCTCAATCTATTGATTAATACACACAGGCAAACCCCGTTAAAGTGAAAATTTTTTAATATAAACTAAAACCGTAGTTTTTTTACTTTTTTAATCCGTAGACCCCGTTAAAACCATAAATATTTCTATTCAATTTTACCCCAATAATCCGAATTTTTATTTTAACCAATCAGATACTGATCTTCAATTTTTGAAATTGAACCGAAGAAAAGTGGCTGCACAAACGCCTTCGGATTGACTATGTAACTGCAGTCTCTACTTCTGACACTATTTAAGATTCGTATTTAACGGAAAACAAAATTCTCCATAACTTGAACTTTATTTTATCGATTTTGCTCATAAAAACATATTTTAGGTTCATTTGGAATGAGCATTCTTAAGTTTTCACAGTCTTTTAAGTATATGCTTTTCAAATTTAATTTTAAAGAAATCAGTAAAACAATAATATCTCATATTAATCATCATTATATCATGCTCTTGTTCTTTTAAAGAGTTTGTAGGTTAACATCATGAGTATACATGAAGTCGAAATAGGGTCGAAATAAGGTCGAAACTGTTTTTTACTATATAGTTGCCTCATGTATAATCATGAGGTTGATTGTGGCTTCTTGGTGTCTACCCAATTTTTCTACTACCTATATTTTTATAAAATTATTAGTGAATCATTTGATTTTTGACAATAATAATAAAATTTACATTGGCTAAAGAATGAATACACATTTTTTAGGATTAATGACTATAGCTTTTCTATAATGTAATTCGGGAATTTCAATTTGACCAAATGTTTCATAATAATAGCTAATATAGACATGCATTTTTGTAAATAAAAGAGATTATGATGGATTATAAGGCAGAAAATCTATCAAAAAGAAATTAATGATACCTATAGTGCATTCGTTCATTGGCATGCAAAGCTTTCCTAAAATATTCTATATACAGCATTGTTAACATCACCCACCATTCACCATGGATTCATGACCGGGCAAAGTATATGCATAGGTAAATGACAAGTCTTGCCGTATTACTTGACCAAAGGCTTTCAATGCTAAATTATATTTTTGTTATATCACACCATGCTTGTGGCGATGAACATTCAAAATCTGAAAGTTCGTGAGCAAGTACACCTTTACATGAATGCCAAAGTGTGGTATAGCATATCTCCATATCTTCATGTTTATTAAGGTTCTAATTGAAGCACTTTTTAAAAACTGTTTTCTGCTTATATATTATTACATTACAGCGCACCCATCCAATATTTATTTGAGAAGCGAGGAATTCTAAGAAAGTCTCAATCAATAGAGAAGATTCATACTGATTTAAAAATGAAATAACTTCTGGCCGATTTTGATTATATCCATAACTTCTTTAAGATTTAATTCCTATTTTTTTAAATAATATTATTGGATTGGGGAAAACCTCCAAGAATTGACCCGGCTGCAGCAGCAACTTATCTCATTATTTTTATAACATCCAAAATAAAACTGTGCCATCATAGCTCCTCTCTCGTATTGATGCAGGTTCTCTGTGTAAAGCTATAATTATTCAAAAACAGAATTACTTTGCTTCAAAGCCAAAATTTTTATCCAATATTACCTTTATAAACTTGAGTGGTTGAAAAGATGGAAAGTTTTCATGGGTATAGCATAGCAAAAAACGAGAAGGAAAAAATGTGGGGCAGGAGATCATCAGGAGTAACGACCTAAAAGAGATAATTAATTTCCAAAGGTGGTAATTTGGTTGACACCAAGATTTTACTAATAAGTCCCGAAAAATCTGTGCCAGACACAAATTTTAAGGTTTGTGGCTAAATTTAATAAAATTCGACATCAGGACATCAGCTTTCAGGGGGTCAATTGTATGATCGACAATTAATACTAATACTATAATACTATTACTATCTACACCTAAAAAAATTTTGGGGGTATAGCTAATAAAAAATCTGGAGTGTATGAAGACATTTACAGCAGAATTGAAAAGAAAATCTTGCTTTGAATTCCTTTTGTTATAAAAAAATATTCATTAGAAAGCTTCAATGGCGCGGTTTTAATAATGAAGTTTATCTTTATTATGAAAATAATGGGATATTTTTAAAAAACGGGTTGTTTAATTTTTATGGCAATGTCCAGCGAAAACATAAAATCAAATATTTAAAAAATAGAGCTTTTCACCAGATACAATTAGGATAATAGAATAAGAATAACCGAATTTAATCCTAGGATATTACCCATTCAAGGAAAGCTCTATTAAAAAGAAATAATGCATGACACGGCCTATTTATTTTTGTCAAAATCAAAATTCCTATGTACAATGCTGTCAAGATTGGTTTTATTTCCTAATGTACTTAAACTAGAAGGCTTCCATAAAAAAAACATGTAGTAAGCCAATTACACGTTTCTTTGCTTCAAATTGTCATATTTTGCCATGTATCCATTGTCATTCATTATTATAGAATCTTTGGCACCATCAAATATCATTTGATGAGAAAAACGATAATGCCATTGATATTGATCTATTCGAATTTGCCAACAATCTAAATGCACTCAACATTGCTTTTCGTAAAATTTTTGAGCTTTAAGGTAAACGGTTAATGAAATGGTAGTTTTTCTGGAAAGAAGAATGCTAAAAAACAGGCATAAAAACTTTTTTTTTTTTACCTGATGTGAAGATAAATATCATCATCATTTGTACTTATTGATGGAAAGATCATGGAAAACTAAATCTCCAAATAAAAGGAAGCTGAACGACGTGCAGAGTGCTGTTGCGCATGAAATACATGTGCAATATTGAAAGATGCATCAGAATTTGTTCGTGGAGAGGTAATCCTGTTTTTTTTTTTTCTTTCCATCCATAAGAAAAGATAAATCCATTGTTTTTATGGAAACGGTGGATAAAGACAAACAATGCAACAACTAATTTAAGTGTAAGCTATCATAATAATAATTCTTATTTAATTGATTGCATTAGAAATTTGTTTATTGTTATTTTGATTATATTTTATTTAAAGATACTATTTATTGAATTAAATTATTATTTCTATTAAATTGATTATTATTATTATTAACTCTATTACAACCAAGAGCAAAATGCCCAAGTTTGTTATATTTAAAACATAAAATTACAAATTACTATTAGAATGTCATTGGTTGTTATCATCAATTGAAGTTAATGTTAATGGAACCGAAATATTAATTTGCTTTGAATCATAAAATGCTAAACAAGATTTAAATAAGAGATTATTAGTTTATCAAGATTCGGGATGTTTTTTTTTTCTAGAAAAATAAATAAAAAAATAAAAGATAATTACATAAATTTTTGTACGAATAAACTTTGCTTATAAATTCATTTTCGTTATTATTAGATGTTGACGGTTTATACTCAGGTTTAAAGGTTTCATTATTCCATTCCTTATGATAAAATTTTTCCAACATCAATTTACAATATTTTAATATTTCATCAGCATTTGGTCTACTTTTTGGATCATTATCCCAACATTTAACCATCAAATCAATATATTGCTTTGGTATTCCAGGTATAATTGGAGGTCTTTCACCATCACAAATTCTAAATACTAAATCTGTATCGTGTTGAAAATTGCCGAAAGGTCTTGCTTCGTATGCCAACTCCCACATAATCATTCCTAAAGCATAAATATCAGATTTAATTGAATGATTTTCTCCTTTCAATAGTTCAGGTGCCATATATGGCATTACTCCAAAAACTTTCCCCTCGGATTCTCCATTAATCGCTGGTCCACTTAATCCCAGGTCACTAATGAAACATCCATTTAAATTATTCTCTAATAATACATTTCCTGAGTGCAAGTCTTTATGGACTATATTATTCTTGTGTATATTCTTTAGTGCGGAACAGACACGATTTAAAATCATAAATTTATTTTTCCATGTTAATGAATTTGGGTTGTTCTTTAGATAACTACCAAGATCGCCATTAACTTTATAACTTAAAACCAACATATATTCATCAGAGTTTACATCTTTAGTGATTCCAAAACACCATAATAATGAATTGGTTTTTAAAAATAAATTAAAATGAATTTCTGCCTTTTTTTTTTTTTTAAAGAAAAATATTATTGTTGATGTTATTATTGTTGTTGTTGTTTTATTATCATTATCATTATTATTATTATCTGTTTAACAAATAAATAAATACCTCGTTAAAAAAATCCTTATTAATAGTATGAGAATTTCCCAATGATTTTAAAATGATTTTTTTACGTCCACGTCTAAAAAAACATCGATCCTCTTGGTTCCAATCTGTAATAAAACCATTTATCCATTCAGCAATGTAGATTTTACCAAATCCTCCCTTTTTTAAATATTTAATATTTTTAAAATTCTTGTATGGTATCCATTCAAAAATTTTATTGGGCAAAATAGTTTTCATTTGGCAACTTTGTATAAACTTGTCAACTGCTTCATTTCCAGACGTCCAATTACCAAAATTATCATAAAGCGTGTTTCTAATACAAGTTGTACAATAAGTTAAAGATAATGTTTCTTTTTGGCATTTAGGACATATTTCTTTTGGTCCGTTTACATTATCCAATTTCTCAATTTCAAATGTTTTCTGTGTATATTTTATAACCCATTCTTTTTCTTTTTGTGTAAGTGTTTCATTTTTTTTTATAAATTGTAACGAAGAGGCTAGATTATAGTCATTTGTATGTTTAAATTCATTCTGAAATTCAATTATTAAATTCATTCTGAAATTCTCTTTTCCAATTTCAAGAGGATCCCTTGTATGTTGTAATTGATTATAAATTAGCATTAAATTTGATTGATGATTAATTAAATTAATTAGTACCTACAAGTTAAATTCATCCACAAGAAAATCTTCGCTCATTTTTTGCATTTTTGAAATTTATAAAAAAAAAAAATTATACCAATCTTACTTATTTATATAACCAATATTCGTTGATCACAATGATTTTAATTCTTTACTTTACTATTTTTAAATTAAAATCATAGTTTCACGCGTGTTATTTGTGGAATCGTAGGGTTTTCCGAGGTGTGACACTATTATCCAATCAAATTTTTTAAAATAATTTCTAAATTTACACTGGTTATACAAATTAATAATAAGAAAAACACGTATGACGAAATATTTTGAATCAACAAAAAAAATGTCACTTAATAATGATTTGACAGCAAAACTGGAAAAATTGGAACAAAAAATAACCTTGACTTTACAAGAGATCGATCACAACTTTTCCACATGTCATCATCGAGTGACTACAAAAATTTTACCACAAATAATGCGTTATGGAGAACTTTCTGAAGAAATTTTTAATAATTCTCAAGTAGGTTTTATCTTTAAAAAATTTTGGTTTTTCCACTCTCACACATACACAGACAGATTAATCGTTATTGTTTACATATATTTTATCATGTACAAGTATTGGTTGATGTTTTATAATCAGCTGAATTCAATAAAACCTAGAAATTCCATTTCTCTATCATCGGTTACTTCATCAACAAATCGAGATCAAATTAATAACAAATCATCATCTTCGCCATTATTATTAGCACAACCACCACTTTCAACAAAATTAAATCATTTAAATAATCAAGAAAAATTTCTTATTAATAATAATGACCCGCTATTATTATTCTCACAACAACTACAAAAACAAAGACTTTTAAATAATCGCGATTCTATTAATTCACTACCATCAAATATTTCATTGCCATTAATCAACAACAATATCTCGATCTCATCAACTCCATTATCAAATATTTCATTGCCATTAACCAATAACAATATCTCGATCTCATCAACTCCATTACCTGATCCTCCGCAATTTATGTATAGATTAATACAATCCACTTTATCTGATGCATCATCCTCTCCCTCTCCTTCTTCAAGTTCTTTTCCAAATATTGCATCTATCATCTTGGATAGACATCAACAACAGCAGAATCAATTGCAGCAACAGAATCAATTAGAACAACAGCAACAGATGGATGTGGATGTGAAGGGATATAATCAACAAAGCTAACTGCCCGCAGCTAATTTGTAAAAAGAATCAAATTAATGTTATACATATTAATAATAAAAAAGTTAAATTAATTAAAATTTATTAACTATAAAAATACAAAATGATTAACAATAAATAATTAAGTTATAATTGATTATATTTTTTGTGACTTGTTTTATGACTAATTGGTAATAAGGTAAATCTTGAACATTGTGGTGCGATTGGTAAAATATTATGAAAATCTTGTAATGATACGCCTTTGCGTCGCCTTGATTTTCAACAAGCAGCGGATTAGTATATATTTGATAAATAATTACAAACAATATATATAAGTGCTACTTACATGTCTGTAACTTTAGGATTGAGTTGAAATAATAATCCCAGCATGATTGAACTTCTTGTATAATGTCTTTCAATATTCTTATTCAGGTAAGATTCAAATATTGCTAAATCAATTGGATCAATCTAAACAAAAATGGATAAATAAATCTTGAATAAATTTTAATCATCAATCTATGCATATTTAGTATATAATAATACCTTTTGTTTGATATTTTTTAAGATATAGCCAACAATTTCTTCTTTTTCTTTAAATAGTTTATTATAATTAATATTTTCATCATCTTCGCTTTCTTGTTGAACAAGGGCCCAACATCCTTCAAATACTTTAATCAAAAATTTTACATCATACAATAATTGAATTGCTCCTTTTTCAGATAGATTTGAAAAGCTTTCTGAATTTACTATAAATGATTTATATTGATGAAAGATCTTTATGGACAAATTCGTAAAAAGTTCCTTAATTATGTCCTATAATAATTATAACAACAATAAATTATTAAATTACATTACTATTTGCATTTTTTTTTCCTGTAAAAAAAAAAAATACTTACTTCATGTAAAGTTGAACTACCAACTTTATATAAATCTTGACAAACATTAAATAAACAATTCATTAAATCTGTAGATGGCTGTGATGGTAATCTTATTTTTTCAGTAAATTCATTTATTGATGATGACGATGATGTTTCATTTTGTAAAGAAATTTCTAAAATAAATAAATAAAATTTTAAATATTTACTTTTATAAAAAATAAAATAAAAGTAAAAGTGGTGATGATGATGATAGCAATTTACCTTCCCAGACTAAAGTTTGTACATTTAATTCGTTCCATGGAGTTTCAAATAACATCCTTGAAATTTTTTTTTGAGAATTTTGTAATACCCATAAAATCCATGGTTTATATGCCAGGAAATAAACACCCATTAATAAATTACGTAAATCCATTAAACGTTGATCTAAATATGTATATATATATATATAAATGATAAGTATTTATCTTAAATGACAATAATAATAATAATTATCATTATGATAAATATTTATTATACCTTCAGTTAAAAAGTCGTTATTATTGAAATAATCTAATTTTTCATTGGTATGTATAGGTTGTAAAATCGTGTAAAGTTCATTAGAGTCATAAGCAATCGTTTGGGCAATCCGACCAATAAGTAATCTTTTGGCTAACAATAAAAGTGTCAATATCAATATTAACGATAACAATAGTAATAATAATCAATAATATTTTTTTAGACAAAAATATGTTGATTATACCATTATTTCTAGTAAAAACATCATACTCTTGATGTTCTTCAAAAGGAACCAATTCCTGTAATAAATTATAAAGTTGATTGCGGTAAGAAGTAACAGAATTTATAAAATTTTCTTGCAAAAACTTCAATAAATCCTCCGTATCACTAAATACAAATAATATAAATATAAATATAAACAAGCACTTGATTTTAAATTAACACATACACAACTACAATATATCTATTGAACTTATATATATATGATACCTTAAAGAATGAAACAGGTTCTTTTCATTATAATCCTCTGAAAATAAATCAAGCTGATTTTTTTTCAAAAGTAAGAAAACTGGCTCTAAATCCTCTCGGATATTTTTTAATATTTTGTCAAATGCTATTTTAGCATCATTAACATAACTAGTTTGACCAGATGCAAAACGTTCTATATAATTTTTGAATTTTGTTGCGGTGTTTTGGTTGATTTCCTGTTTAAGTAATGTGGGAACTTTGGTCCAAATAAAATTTCCTAAATGACAATCTAAAAAAATGATTGAAAAAAAATTTTGCCTGATAAATTTGATAAATTAAATAAAGCAAATAACAGTAACAATAAATATAACAGTAGTGGGGAGCTTTATTAATAAAACCAATTTAAATTACCTTCATTATCTGAATTATCTAAATACGGCAATTTATCTTTTAATAACTTTTCTGGTTGTTCAGAAAGTTCCAAAAAAGAGGTTTGTATTATATTTTGAAATCTATTGTTAAAACTTTGTCTTAACAAATCATTCCAGATAGAAAAATATTTTCCAAAAACTATATTGCAAGCCTAAATGATTTAAAAACCATATACATACATAAATATAAATATATATATATATATATAATAGGGTTTAAATAATAATAATATAAGAAAAACAATTTTTTAAATGATATTAAAGATGATGTACTAGTTAAGGGATACGTTACAATATTCCAAGAACGATTTATTTTTTGGAGATTTAACACAAACCCTAGACTTGTTCTATGAGCTCTACTACTGTGAGTTTTTTTAGTTGACGATTGATTATCTAATTTAGTAATTTCATCATCTTTTAATAATCCCCAAATATGATTTCGTAATTCGTTTAATTCTTTGGCACTTGAAACATTATCCAAAATAAAAATAAGTTTATATTGAAAATTTTCTATTATATGATCCAACCAAATATTTATCTTATTCTTAATATCATCTTGTGAGAATTGACCTTTTTGTCCAGTTAGAAGCAAAGATGGAGTAAAAGTTTGAATCGATTCAGGAAGGTAACGCAATAAAAGATGAATGTTGGTTGATGGAGAATATAGTCTCGTAAGAGACATTTTAGAATCTCTAGGCGAAACCATAGAAACTGGTGATTGAATAGTAGTGGATTCATTATAAATTGTAAAGCCTTTTTGTAATTGTTCAAGATAAGATTCAAATAATGATTTATCATCGTAATTGTTTTGAATAAAAACCATTCCAATAGAATATACAGTGTTTTTAATTACATTAATCATCTCTTTGAATTGTTGCACTAATACTTTTAAATTTTTTGTAGACGAATTTTCAAGTATTTCCATTAAAACAAAAGTTCTTCTATCAAGAAACATATGAAATACATCTTTTTTTGTTATATCGTCCAACAACATAATTGCACATAAAGTCTCCGCTAAACTCTTTTTAAAATAATTTGATAAATAAATAAAATAAAATAAAATAAAATAAAATAAATAAGATTTGAAAAGTTTTTTTTTAAAAACCTGTTCAGTTTGATTTATGGCTTTTAGATATTGTGTTGCTTTTTGAAGAATTTGTGATTTAAAATGACTGACTGCATCCCATTGGCGTTGAACCACAGGAAATGTTACCTTAAATAAAATCAATAAAGATTTAATTTAAAAAATTTTTTTTTAAATTACAATCAAAAAATTTAATTATACCGAAATATTAAAAGGAACATCATCATTTTGAACTTGAAGATTTTTATAAACTAATCTGGCAATAAGATATAAACGGCTAGCATTTAAATATTTGTGATTTTCCAGTGAACGCCAAATCTATATCAATATTTTGATAATAATTACCATTAAATTTTTAAACAAAAAAAATTTTTTTTTCTTTTATGTAATTACATACTTGCTCAGGTACATCCACGAGTAGCTTTATTTGTGCAGCTGCAGTATAATGATAATGCTTTTTTCCATCTTTTAAAAATAAAAAATATAAATAGGCATATACTAACAAGATAACGCCACATAAATATTATAAAAAGAAAATCAACACTGACCAACCTTTAATTCCTTTTTTACCCTCATCAATCTGGGATCTAACAGATCTTTTTAAAGTGTCGACATCACAAGAATCTTGCATATTTATTAATTCTTGTTGAATTGATATGGCACAATGACGCATGTTTACGATACTATCAGCCGCATCAATTAAATCACGGTACCTTTCACTAAAGAAAATAAATTAAAATTAATTAGTTGGGATTAATTAAACTAACAAATGAATTTCTTTAAATATTAAATCATAATAAGAGTTCTCACCCAACCATTTGTCTTAATTCTTGTTTCATTTTTTCAACATCAGATCTATTTAAAACATAAAGATATTTCAACACAAACCAATTGACGTCAAATAAGTATTTACAATCGGTGCTCGATATAGGAAGAATTGGTTTTTGACAAAAAAACCATATCATTATATAATATTGTATCATACGATTCATTATGTAGTGGGTTCACTATATTGTGCACCGACTGTATAATAATTCAAAAAAGGTACCTAGTTTTTTGTTCTAAAGCTCTTACTTCAGGAATTGTATATTTTACAAATAGATCATCTGGATTTAAAGTCGAATCGTTGATTGGAGTTTTAGTAGACATTTTTTAAAGAATCGACAAAAAAAAAATTCAAATGGATACTATTTGTAGTGCAGATCTTTAGCATGTTAGTCGTAGTCACGTGCTTGAAAACGTACCTGAGTAACAAAGTTTATGCGGGTATATTAATAAATGACCTCGTAGGATCAGCCCTTAAACCATAAAAAATGGGTGTTACTATTCTTTGGGTCATTGTTTTTTCCACTTCTAATTCTATCAAAAACTTGACAAAA
The DNA here is from genome assembly GCA_910592215.1 of Entrophospora candida. NCBI lineage: Eukaryota > Fungi > Glomeromycota > Glomeromycetes > Entrophosporales > Entrophosporaceae > Entrophospora > Entrophospora candida. The sequence goes on from CAJVPN010000516.1 coordinate 23,305, forward strand.
ACATCCCCAGCTGGTTAAAATGTTACCTAAGTATGATTTTTGTATCAAAGATACATTAAAACCGCAGTGGAAAGAGCGCTTTTACACTTTGATTTAAAATTTTATCAGATAAAGTAAAATTGTACACATAGAGGAACAACTTGTAGAGCTTGTATAAAAGCTAATATTGGAAAGCCAATGAGTAGGATAATTGATGCCATCTGAAAAGTTCACTAGTTGAATTTTTTTAATAGCAATCATTTCTAATACTAGTCTTTAGGGTTTGTTGGTATAATAGGATATATCTTCTTTTAAAAACCATATTTTATGATGTAATGTTCAACGTTTTCATTTTCTAAACATACTAGACAAATTGGATACTATGGTAGAGTCAAAAAATGTTCTACCATGAGGTGTTCTTTATACAGAGGTCTATTTAAAGAATATTATAACACGTTATATGCTGTCACTACAGAGAGGTTTTATTTGTCTCGTAACAAATTATATAATGTTCCTATTGTTCAACTTATTGACTAATATTAAAGATATTTTGTTGTCTGACATTAGCATTTCTTGTTTCTAAGCTCGTCTGTCATTGACAGAAAAAATAATACGTCTTATATTTTTATTCTTTAAAAAAATCGTTCTGGTTGTCAATAGCAAATTTTAAAAAAGAAAAAATGGGTAAAGAAGCTATTGCATATAAATTCTGGCATGAATTTCAGGAAGAAAGATCTGGTAAAATATGTCTAAAAAAAAGTATTATTATTATTTGATATTATTTGACATTCCAAGAAATTCAAAAATCTATCAATGAATTGAATGAATTATCGAAGACCAAAGCAATCAATTCCTACATTATGTGAAAATTTGCTACAATGGATAAATGAACTTGAAAAGAAAACTACAGATGCAACTAAATTTTTACCAGCTTATGATCAAAGACAATCTAATTTGGTAAATAAAAAGACCTATTATCAATTATCGCATTAAAATCATTATTTCATTTCAAATCAGCAAATCAAGTCATTAGTAGAAGAACTCAACAAACAGAAGTCTTTATTGGCACCAAAAAGTAAATTTTCTTTTAAGTCAAAAAAACAGCAATAGAATCAAAGAGTTCTTTAAATGAAGAAAAATCAGTATCCACTACTGCCACCTCTACTGATACTGCTGCGGTTTCTAAAGTTATTGATGAAGACAATTTTCAAACTGTTGTATTAAATAATTAAGAAAATACTTGCATTGATATTAATTCATTTTCACTAAATAATAAAATTGTTGATTTCCAATTTAAATAATTATATTATAAACCTCTTGAATTCTAATATAACGGTTAGTGCCATCAATAATATTAAAGGATTAAGAAATACTGTTATAATGTCAAGTCCAGTTGGAAGTTCAATATTAATTTATGATTATGAAAAATGTGTTTTTTTAGCTGGATGTCATCAGGTAATAATAACAATAGTATTAATAAGAAGAGCATTATATTATTATCACTATTAAGTTAATATTTAATTAGTTTTGTATGCACACATCAAAGCAAATTTCAGTATATCTTCATCATCTGATAATTGAAGATTGTGAACATTCATTTTGGATTATATGCATTAACAACATTTCCTGAACTAGATAAAATGTTTGAGGTAAATAAATGTTATATATATACATATTTAATTATATATAATTAATTAGATTTATTTATTTAAAATCAGTCTTCTTCCTTCCCCCCTTTTTCTTAGATGGTAAAATTAGATTTGAAAATTAATAAATATGATAAAGTCAATGATTTTAATTGGTTGAAACAACAAGCTTCATCAAATTCGAAAATCTTTTCACCAGAAAATATATATAATGGCCTTTAGTTTTAATAGTGATAACAATATAAATATTGTAGAGACTATCAAAAATCTCAAGGATATTAAATCAAAGATTATTTAGTATTGTTGCTGCTATTGTTATTATTATCTTATAAAAAAAATGATCATCTTTTGAAATTAAAAATTTCGTTATTATTGTATAAAGGCATCACTATCAGTCAGTAGATATTCAGTACTGTACTCTTTTGAATTCCTGTACTATATGAACTGCAAATTGATATTTCTGTACTAATTTTTAAATAGTACAAGTGCAGTATTCAAAATTTGATTGGTAGGGGTATTGTGTATTATATGATTTTTCAATTTTGTAGATATACAGTACAGGAATGCAAAATGGACAGTACTGAAGTCTGTATTCTCCATCACTATGATTTTGAGAATTAACCATCATAATCTAATTATGACTCTTCAAGTCATCCATCAATTGATCGGTTCTTATTTATCACCACAACTTATTTTCTTTTAATCTTTATGATTATCATTAACTCATTAATTTAGATATACAGAAAAGAGAAAAAAAGTTCTAATAATAATAAATGAATGATAATTAGGGATGTTAATCGATTATACAAAAATCGATTTTTCCGCAATCGATTATAAAATCGATTGTGTGTCCCACAATTGATTAAAAGTGATCGACAAAATTTTACAATCGATTGTAAATCGATTATCGATTTAATCGAAAAAATCGAAAAAAAATCAAGTGTTAAATAAATAAATTAACAGTAGTAATGATAATAATAATAGCAATAGTGATAATAGTATAG
>CAJVPN010000517.1:0-25905 GCA_910592215.1 Entrophospora candida
AAAAAAAATTGCATAAATAATTAATCAAATGACAATTCCTTTTTTTTTTTTAAAGATTAAAAATGTCACAACAATGTCAGCAAAAAAAACGAAAACAACAAAAAAATGATAAATAATTGGCTGGGTAAACATTTATCATAAGAATGGTGGTTATCGCCACTTGTCGTCACTCTAGTTCTATTGATTAACTAAAACAAATTTCTCCCTTTTTTTAAAATGACTGACTTGTATTTGTGTCTTTAGTCTAAATGAAACGAAAAAAGCAAATGTTACTACTGGTATTTTTATTATATATAAGTTTAGGACATTTTAATATTATTTATTATTCGATTTATATAATTTTATATTGAATAGATCTTTCATCCTCCACTACCATTGCCTCTACTGTTGCTGTTAACAATGTAAGTTAGTTCTTTCGTACATTTAAATCCACTGCCGCAAATGCTACTAAAAAAATGGTTTAATCCTCTATAATTAATTTTAAATTCATTTTATTTTAATTTACAAAAAGGACAATACTTGTTTTACACCTTCTCTGTTGTCAGATTTTGGCAGTATGAATCCTTTATATGTTAGTGATTCTACGATTTCTCCCTTGCAATCTCCATTACCACAATCAATTATTGCTGCTACCACTGTTACTTCAATTACTGGTCATCAGGAAATAACAGAATTGCAAACAACAACAACAGAGATATCATCATCACAAGAAACTATTAATGAGACAAGATCATCACTTTCATTAAATGTAAACATGTTGTATTCTCTTCCAAAAAGCGAAATAATTTACTTTATTTTAAGTACACAAATAACCTTTTTATTATTATTATTTAGGAAGAAATTGATGACGAATACAAATCGGTATTTAAAGATTTGGATTTAGAGATGATAGAAAAATTGTTAAGGAAAGCATTGATAATTCTGATGACAGATTACATATCAAGTTGCAACAATGGAAACTAAGAAATATAGAGAAATTGATTCATGGAGTAAATTATCCTACAAAAGAAAATATACAAAGTTTGCTGAATATTTTATCTGTTTTTTATTTTGAGGGACAAAACAAAAACCAAGATCTCTTGACAGATCATGAATTTAGTGAATTGAAATCTCATATGATGTCTAAATTTGAATTTATTGGAATCACAGAGGAAATTAAACAATTTGTTACAGATAATAAGAGGGTTTGTTAAATTTTATATTATATTTTATATTTGATTGAAGTTATTCTCATGAATGTTTTGTAAATTTTGTTAGAAATTTAAGATGGATAGTATAGATGAAATACAACAGATTATAATTAGAGAACGTGGGAAATGTCAATCCAATTTGATCAACTGAACCTTCTTTAAACTATTAGATGAATATGTTCTTTGGGATAGTACTTCAAACTTAGAGAAAAGCCCTGAACCAATGTACATCATTAATCAAATTGGACCAATATTCAATAGTACAATAAATTTTTTTAATTATATAACTTCATTCTCATGGTATTTTAATATATACATTCTTAGTTAATTGCTACAATAATAAAATGAGAATTTATGGCTTACATTTATTTATTTTGCAGGATCTCAGTTCAATCAAAACCCTCAAAGGAAAGACAAGGTGGATGTAATGGTAGAATGCCTGATTTTATGTTACATACTGTAAAGTCTGGAAAGATAGCACCCCCTACTTTAAAACAATTGAGCGTCAATATAAAAAAAATGTTACACATATATAAAAAGGGGATGCTATCTTTCTAGACTTTCCAGTAACCAAGATGGAATAAAAACTAGTATTTTTACAGAAATAACAGGTCCTTGCAAACAAAATTGCAAAATAAAACCATATTGGGATATTTACAGGGCAGGGATCCATGCAAAAGATGCTATTGATATAAGAAAAAATAAGAGTTTAAAACCAGATGAAACAAAAAAAATCATCATTCTTATTAATGGTTTTAATTTATGTGTATTTATTATGGAACTTTATATGCCTGGTATATATCTAAATGTCAAATACCAAAGTCAGTGCAATATCTTGAGGATGTAATGAGAATACACCAATTACTTATGAGTACAAAGGTTGTTTCTATAATTGTACCTTTAAAATTTTGATATCTATTTTAAAAATATGTCAACTGACACAAAATTTAAATCTACAAGAAAATGCCATAAGTTATTTAGAAGATTCCTATACAACACCTCCCCATCAAGTTTATAGTGAGTGGTTATGCCCAACAGCAGGCACACCCTTTAAAAATCCTAATTTAAGAATTACCCAAGAAGTTGCTCAAATTTAAAATATTGATAAAAAATTGGTTGAGGACTATGTAGAATGTAGGATCTTAAAAAGATAACTTATTGAATTTAACTGATGTTTTCTTATAAAAAAACTTCACTCATTTCTACATCACTAAAAGCAAACTTCTTTGTTCTCAATATTCTTTACACCTTTGCTTTCATAACGTAAAATAAAAAAAATATGTTTTACAGTATTAAAGCATAGTGCCTTTTTCCTATGTAAAGTTGTCAATTAAAATAATAATTAGGAATTACTTCATGATTTACTAACTGACCACTCTGCTTTCCTTCCTTAATGTTTATTATTTTTCTTTCTTCTTGATAAATTTCATAAGTAATCCTTTCTTTTCTTAGATAAGCTTCCAATGCCTGAGTATCATTTATTTTGAAATATAAGGAGCAATTTTCTCACCTTGTTCCTTTTTTAGAATACTTCTGATAGTACTATAATTCTTGGGTTCCATATTAGATCTGATGTAAACAAGCTTCATATTACTATTTTTATATAGGGATAATTCTATATATCACTTAAGGTAACAAATGGGACTAAATTTTGATCCCTGAAATCCTTGGTAATACCAATGTTCACTGGTTAAATCAAAAAAAAAAATTTAAAATTATCGAAATCTTCAAAAAATTTGTCAAAAAAAATTTTAAACAAGAAAATGTAAAAAAAAAATCTATCACGAGAATCAGAGAATCTTGAATCATCATATGTATAAATTTCAAAACATGTTATTATATAGCCTTTAGAGAAATTGTCAAAAATGATCATGTTTTATTTTTAATTGCTTAAGTTCTAGGGATTGAGTGACATAAGGTTTTAAGTACATAATCTTCAGAACCTAAGCTATAAACTAATATACACTTATTATGTATGTTTTTGTGTAATTAACACATTTAGGGTGTCCGATTCTTTTGTGCCAACACTAAGTTGAAATAGAAGCAATTCCAACTTCAAGCGCAACATATAGATAGTATTTAGATTTTATCAACAATAAAACAACAAATGTAATTATGATCTCCAAACATCTAGATATATACAAATGTTATAAGTGGCATCACTATTTAAAAAATTATTGCTTTAATCAAGATTTAATCAGATGTGGCTATGATTGAGATAATTTACATATGCACTGATTTTGTTTAAGCCTCAAAATTCAGTACAATATACAAAACCCCATTGGTTTGACGGACTGTTGAATAGTAAAATAGATTTTTAGTGGAGCAAATAAATTTTTTTAGGGTTAACTATCATTCAGTCAGTAGAGATTCCGTACAACTTTCAATTCCATACACTATTTTTTTTTGTTCTGTACATTTTTTATTTTTATTTTTTAATTTTGTACGGAATGAATTCTGAAATTAAAATAGAAAAGTTGATTGTCTGTATGATCTTTGATTCCCATATTTTTGTTAGATGTACGAAATACAGAACCTGTATAGACTCACTATCATTCTACTGACCAGTTTACACATTAAAAATACTTGTGTTTAACGTTGAGACACAATGACATAAGGTTTGAAAAAAGGGCCTAAAAAACCAAATCTGTTGATATGATACGGTATATATTAATATAATATTTATGATTCAATTTTATGGTATTTTGTCTAGGGTTGAATAAAATTTTAATTTTTAAAATGCCAAGGCTCAGCCAATTTTTAGTTCAAAAAAAACTAGCTGACAAACAATAAAAGTTTTTCTTTCAGTATTTTGAAGTTAACCAATTGTTGCTATAACCAATTGATTGGTTGTGCTGTACTTGTCTGGACATTTTTTATATTTATTTATTATATAACCCTATAAAAAATTTTTTACGGAAAGTCCTACAAAATGTAAGGAACTGCGGGATGTGTAAGGAAAGTCCTACAAAATGCAAGGAAATTCGCATTTTTCCTTACATTCTGTAATTTTTTTCATGTACGGAAAAATGCAAATTTCCTTGCATTTTGTAGGACTTTCCTTACACATCCCGCAGTTCCTTACATTTTGTAGGACTTTCCGTAAAAAAATTTTTTATATATAGGGTAAACGATTTAATATGACATGTTGTGCTTTGTGAAAGAAATTTTTTTTAAAAAAATTTCTGATAATAATAATCAAAATAAATTCTTCCAAATATAATATATTTCAAGAATCTACTGGAATCCACGCAACTTTACATACTAGCTTTTTTCATACATATAGGAAATTATCAGCCTAAAATCTCTTTTTTTAATTTCTAACAGTTAGTAACAGTAAACATTAGACCATTATGTTTTGTATGAAGATATTGCAAACAAATGTCCAGAAAGCCAGTTGATGCCATGTTTGTGGATACTGGCTGCAACTTTGGTGGTAGTTCTAACCACCTTTGCATCATATAAAAATGATTGCAACACCTAGTCATAACTGCTTTTGCAATTACCTTGTTTCCTTTTTTTTGTATTGCAACATGGAGCACTAAAGTAGTTTGGTATGAAATGTAAGCATAATAATAAGAAAACTCCAAATATATTATTTTATAATAGGTAGTTTCAATGTGTTAGAATTATTGGAATCATCATTTATTTTTACTGTATGGAATTTGAAATTTATGCATCCTTTATTATTTAACAATGATAATGATATATAGAATTAATTGGTAAAAAAATTTATATTTCCGATTAAGCATGTTAGCCGAAATTGGCTCTCTTAATAAATGATCATCACCTGATCCGAAATGCTGAAATAGTTTTTCATAGATGCCGAAATTAATCTAACTAAATAGTTGAAATTCTGGGTAGTATTTTATGCCTACAGATATAAAGAATATTGTAAATCCGAAATTGCTTGCCGAAATTGTTTTTTTCAAAATCCATTTCGGCTAACATCCTTATTTCTGATGAAATTATCAAGACACTATTTTTATTTAAATTCAAAAATTAAATAAAGTGTATTATTCTGATGAATGGCAGCCTGATAAATTATTTAATAACATCTTCAGAATATTTTTAAAGGAATAAAAATTATTATTGATATTAGTTGAAAAATAGCATCTCTGATATTGCTTAATCCTGGGTAAGCTTGTAGAAAAGTTAAAAATGCACAAATTGTATAATTTTGGGAGTGATATGACTATTTAATAAAGCTCTCGCCAGGTTTCAACGCATCGATAAATTTCTAGAACGTCAATCATTGCAATATTTAGAAAATTCCAAATTTGGTACGTATATAAAAACACTTGAACATCCATTAAAGGGGGTCGGTCACACATATTAAAACTCTATTGTACCGCCAAATTAAAATTAAATGAAAAATAATTACAAGGAAGTTTTGTGTACTTGACATACTAAAATGAGTATAAATTAAAAATGTTTCATCATCTATATACTGCAATCAAACAAGGATGGTGTCATTAATATTAGAGTAGTAATACACAAAAAAATATCGTTGTGATACTGGAAGATAAAACCTTGATAGCAATATATGATAAACGATCTCAAAATCCTATTATTACTCCCAGAATGTCTTTTAAAGTTTGCAACTTGACCACATTCGCAAATAACTTTTTTGTCATTGACAAGTTAGGATATGCAGTAAAATATTGTTGGCATGAATCATAAAGAGTTCTTTTACTATTTTTACTCTTTTTTTTTTAGTACCAAAATAATAAAAATAATAAGAGATAAAATTTTTTTTATTAATAATAGGATCGGGAAAACTCTATTGTATATATATCACCGCCAATACTATGATTCGAAAGTATCTTTAAAAAAAGGAAAGGCGACATTCAATATTAATAGTGTAACCGATGACATTTTTCATTCTCTCTATATTTACGAACCGATGACATTTTTTCCTTCGAATTATATTAATAATAAAATCGGTGACCTTTTCTATTTTCTATTAACCGAATCTATAGTGAAGTGATCACAATTTTTTTCAAAGCGCTTTCGAATCATAGTATTAGCAGTCACATTCAATAAAGTTTTCCCCGGTCCTTTTTTAGCTGTTTTCATATGTGTAAACCTAAATGAATATTCATGAATTTCATGAATGCAAAGAATATAAAGGTCGCCCTTTTCTTTGTTACTTTTATCCACTGATTCTGAAACTATTACTATCATTTGAAAATGTTTATTAGTAAAAGAATAATGAATAATCTTAAAAAAATCCTTATAATGTTGAATTTTACACTACCAAGACACAAAAAGACTGAACCAACGTTATTATGGTGGACTAAAGTTGTTGTTTCAATAATCCTTTTAAGCGGATTAATTGTGTATATATATGTTTTAATTGATTTGATTATAAAGGATGATCCTTCAATTCAATATTCTACTACTAAGTTAGATTCACAACAACCACTTCCAGGTACTGTATGTTAGTGAATGATTATTATCTAATTGAAATGTAAATTGTTTGGAATTTTTTTTTTAGCAAAATTTTTTTTTCTTATTATTTTAAAAGCATTTAGGTTTGGTATGTTTGTTCAAAATGTAACAATAGATTGCGCTACCTTCATGCCTATTAATGATGATGGTGGTGATTTTCATTTTAAGAAAGGTATGTATATCAGCTTTTTAAAAATTTAATTGTTTAATTTGGCATTAATAAAACTATTTCTAGAAAATTGTTCCAATTTTGAATTGGTTTTTGACAGTGGAAGTTTTAGATATTACAAATTTACTCCTACTAATAATAGCAGTGCGTTGATCCTTGATTGGAATTATACTGGAAATGCCACTAGTACTATTGTATTTGATGGAGGCGGTAACTATAAAGCTTTTAAAATCACATACATTAATTTAATGATTAATTGTTATTATATTCTGTCAAACAAAATAGAGTTAGATGATATCAGAGATAATTATCCAGGTCAAACTAACCTTCAAAAATACATAAGTTATCTCCATAGTAACCGAGTGTCTATTCAAGAAAACAAGGTATCCATTTAAATACATCAATAGTTAATATTTTGATATTTTGATATTTTGATATTTTGTAATAAATTTGTTAATATGATCAACTTATAATTTAAAATTAGAAAAATTATTTTTCTATTAAATGGACTAGAAGAAAATACTTAATTCGTGATTGGACAAATTATTTAGGTTTTCCTAATCGTTATGTTTCACTTCATATTGCAGAACCAATAATCTTAAGTAACTACAAATTTCGATTATATATGGCTTATTTAAAGTTTTGAAATACATAGTGATTTATTTAACCTTTTCTAATTTCAAAAGCACCTAGAACAAGTTATTATGAAAATCAGACTACAGTATATATTTCACAATATGATGATTTTGCAGATAATCCTTTTGAAACTGTTGAAACAGAAAAAAGGTGATTGCATAAATTTCTGAATATTTTATTTTATACTAATATAAATTTTCTAATGATTTTTTTTTTATCGTTAATAGATCTGAAACTGTAAGTGTTATGTAATAAACTTAAAATGTATTTGACATTTAAACACAATTTTGTTTACTCAGGTCTTGAACAATATTGGTCCACTTGGAGGTGCAATTAGCTTACTGTTAGGAATTTATGCTATTTTATTTGGTAAGTTTATTAACTCTTTTTTAAATAAATAATCATAACTGTAAAATAAATAACAATTGATTTTTAAATAAACAGGTGGATCACTCCTGAGCCCTTGGGGAATCTTTCAAAACTATTGTTGCAAGTATAAGTCAAGATCAAAAAGAAAGCTTTTGAAAAATTTGCCAGTGATTCCTTTGACCGAAAAAAACCAATTATATTATGAAGATCTAAAAATTATCTCTCTTAGACTCAATTCTTTGGAAACAATTCTAAGAGAGTATATTATAAACGCAGATTTCCTTGATGAATTGGAGACTGAAAAAATTGATATTGGTATTGATGAGAGTAATAGATAAAAAAACTCTTGTTGATTGAAATCTCAGAGATTTTTATTTACTTGGCAATCATGTTCAGTGTCAGCAACAATGGTTATTTAACTTGAATTCTCCATTATAATAACTTTTTTAAATAAAATAAAAGGAGTTTGTTTCATGCAATGTATCAGTATTAAAGTCATCAAGATTAATTATATTCTTCTAAAAAAATTAATTCGGGACTAGCCTTTATACAAATTCTATGAGTGGAATTTACTTTATCTAATAAATTTAAAACCAAAGTGCTTTTTCCTGTTTATTTACTAACAACAGTAATCCATTGATCTATGTTATTTTATATGGATAAATTGATTGGTTTTCATTTTATATTTATTTCTTATGAAATGCAAAAAATCCCACTTAAATAAATTCACAGATATGAAATTATGACGTGGAGTAATTTTGAATTTAAAATATTTAATAGTAGATTTAAATTAAGCTATTTCACAGTCATAAAACATGTCAATAGAAAGCTCAGGCTCTATTTAATATACTATCAAAATAATTCGAAAGAGTTAGAAGAGAGGAATTTTAAGCATTTGGTAAAGAGTACAATGAATCAATCCTAGAAGCTACATTGCAAAATTATAAAGGGACAAAAGAAAAATAATCCGAAAATTTTATGTTCAATAATAAAAAATTTGCTGCTGATAAAGACAGGTTTCTATTTATCCCAGCATGAGCAGATTCAAACTCATGTACAAAAAAATGCTGGTACTTTGTAACTACGTTAAAGAGGGCTCTTATGCTCATATTAATATCCACAACAACAAAACCATCTAACCCTGTTTCTTTTCTTGGATAGTATAATACTACTGCTGTTTAACAATGTAATATTGACAGATATATCAAATATGTAATATCGTAAATTCTATTAAATCGAAAACCAAATGAGAAAAATAAAGAGTGTAAAAGTAGTGATGTTGGCCAGATAAAGTTTATCTGGCTGAAAAAATTTCTCTTGACATTCATTTTACATCTGTAATTTTAATGGAAGGAGAATTTAGTGGCATTGACATTTAGTTAAGATGGGTCCACATGCATTACTTAGAATGACAAAAAAACATACATTTGCTCAAAAAACAAAACACAATACATCATGGCAGGATAAAAGTCATAGTTAGAGAGTTCTATTCGTAATGCAAATTTTTATTCAAATTATAGTTCTATTCGAATAAAATAAATAATGATAATTTGAATAAATCTTATTCAAATAGAAACCCTAAATGAAAAGTCGCATTTATAATTTAAAATATAACATTATAATTTTTTTAATCATAGTTTGTAAAGCTAATGCAACTAACGTACCAACTCTATTCTTAAAAAGGGGTCATACACTTCAAACACTCTACAATAAGTTGAACGGAAGTGATTCCAATTTCAAACGCAACCAACAATAAAATAACAAACGTAATTATGATTTCCCAGTAGAGGGAATTTAACATAGAAATAAAACACCTAGATATATACAAATGTTATAAGTGGTATCACTATTTAAAAAATTATTGCTTTAATCAAGATTTAATCAGATGTGGTTATGATTGAGATAATTTATACAGTATATATTAATATAGTATTTATTTCGGACAGATTCACGTGTATATCGTCTAGGGTTGAACAAAATTTTAACTTTCAAAATGCCAAGGCTCAGCAAAAAGAGATTTTCAAGGCTTTGGCAGAAGAGATTCTCGATATGTTTTTCTTTTATTCCTTTCTCTTTCAAATTTATCTTTTTCAATTTTTTTTTTAAAGGACTTAATTGATAAAGCTTTAGGGACTCCGGATCTGGATAAAAATAGATAAAATCATAAAATTAGACCAATTAATTAATTAGCCATTTACGTTATACATTAATCAATCAATCAATTTTGCATCAATTTATTTTGTCAATTTATTTTATTGGATTATCTTTAATTAATAAACTTATTTCCTTCTAGCTTAGCTTTGCATTTTTGTTTAGTATAAAAAAGCTTGCAAATTATTCTTTTGAATTCGACTTTTTTTATCGTCTCCGCTTACTTACTGTCTTCGCTTAGCGGAAGAATTGATATTTAAAATAATAATATATATTATTAAAAAAAATTAATCGACGAACAATAAAACTTTTTTCTTTGTAATTTGAAGCTGACCAATTGTTGCTATAACCAATAGATTGACATTTCGTGTAGCTACAAAACAATTATTATTAATATGGAACTATTCATAGTGATTGCATTAAGGGTCACACATATATATCAAAATCAGATTTGAGAAAACTCTATTGTACGACCGCCAAATTAAATGCAGGAATGTCAAAATCATATTATTAATATATACGAAATACGAAACTTGGTTTTTCATAATTATTATTATTAAGCGGATCGATTTTTTGAATACATCTAAAAAAATTATTGACTCGTGTTTCACCGATCATGCATAGAAATCTATTATAATTATAAAACATAGTAAAAATTGACGAAAATCTGCTCAATTGACACTAGGGATGGGCGGTTTCACTAACAAACGGTTTGAACTCGGTTTTGAAACCAACCCCTGGTTTTCTTTGATTTGGTTTTTGGAATTGTTCAAGCAGAACCGGGAAAACTCCATTGAATGTGACCGATTCGAAAATGCTTTAAAAACAAAAATTGTGATCGCTCCACTATAGATTCGATTAATGGAAAATGGAAAAGGTCACCCACCGCTTTTATATAATTCGAAGGAAAAAACGTTCTCGGTTACATTGAATTCGCAAATATAGAAAAATGAAAAATGTCATCGGTTACACTATAATTCGCATTATTAATAAAAAATTATATTATTTTGGTATTTGATCATACCAAAAAAAAAAAAAAGGAGCAAAAATAGTAAAAGAATTCCTTATGTAATAGGATTTTAAGATCGTTTATCATATCAAGGTTTATCTTCCAATATCGCAATGGTATTTTTTATGTGAAAATTTGATAGGAAGAGACATTACAAGTCATATTACACCACAAGAAATAGTTTGTTTTTTGGAATTACGTTTTTACTTATCTTTATTAATTAAAGGAAGATTTGTGTACTTGACATACTAAAATAGGTATAAATTAAAATTGTTTCATCGTCAAACAAGGATTAATGTCATTAATATTAAGTTTTATATGTCCTTGATTATTTTGATTCGCATTATTATTAATTTTTTAAATGTGTTCGGAAAATTGATTCGCATAATTATAAAAAACCAAGATTCGTATTAATATGATTTGTCATTTAATTTGGCGGTCATATACAACAGAGTTCGAACCTTCAAAATGTGACACAAGTAATTATTTTTTTATGATTGGACGTTGTTTGAAAGTCATTGCCTTTCTTGGTATTTTAATAATGGTGACGTTCAAAAAACCGTTTAAACCGGTTCCACAAAACCAAACCTAAAACCAAAACCAAAACCAAACTCTCCCAAATTCTTTTTTTTTATTTGGTAAAATAAACCTCAGATTTCAATAAAATTGAAATATTAAAAAACAGAGGAGTTTATTTTATTTGCACTAAACATATAGAATATGGGTTTTTTTTTACAAAAAACCTTTTAAACAATAAATTTTTTTGTCTAAAGCTTTGTTTTTTTATATTTAATATAAATATGTCAGCCATTATCTTTTTATTATTATTATCAAGATCCATTTTTTATTAAAGCTATTATTTGTTATAAATAATATAATAATCTCCATGATGATAGGATATATATGAAATTTATCTATATTAATTAAAATATTTACAAGTTTTATGTACTTGACATACTAAAATGAGTATAGATTAAAAATGTTTCATCATATACTGCAATCAACAAAGAATAATGTCATTAATATTAAGTAAAAACGTAATCCTAAAAAATAAACTATTTCTGTGGTGTAATATGAATTGTAATGTCTCTTCCTGCCAAATTCTCACATAAAAAATACTGTTGTGATACTGGAAGATGAACCTTGATAGATAAACGATCTCAAAATCCTATTATTACTCTCTGAATGTCTTTTAAAGTTTGCAACTTGATAATTAACTCCAAGTGAAATAATTTGACCACATTTGCAAATAACTTTTTAGCATTGACAAATTCTTGAAAGTTTAGGGTATTTACAGTCAGCGATTGATATAAGGAAGAATTGATTTTTGGCAAAAACTTCACTATATCATTTCCCAATTTCATTATATCATACGATTCACTAAATAGTAAGTTTACTATATCGAGCGTTGACTGTGGTAAAATGTTGTGGGCATGATAAAAAATTCTATTTTTACTCAATTTTTTTTGGTATATATGAGGTAAATTTTTTTTTATTTATATATAGTGTAACCGAGGACAATTTTTCCTTCAATAAAAGGCCGGTCTTTTAAAGTACCTTCGAATCATAATGTTTTCCCGGTCCTTTTTTAGTTTTGATATGCGTAACCATTATCAAATGTATATTCTGAATTTCATGAATGCAAAAAATATAAAGGTCTCCATTTTCCTAGTTACTTTTATAAATTTTCGTACATTGATTCTGCTTATATTATTTTATATTTGAAAATGTTTATTAACAAAAGAATAATGAATAATTGTCTATTTGTCGTTTTGAATTTTACACTACCAAGACACAGAAAGACTGAACCAACGTTATTATGGTGGACTAAAGTTGTTGTTTCAATAATCCTTTTAAGTGGATTAATTGCGTATATATATATTTTAATCGATTTGATTGTAAGGGATGAGCCTTCAATTCAATATACTACTGTTGATTTAGACTCACAACAACTACTTCCAGGTACTATATGTTAGTGAATTATTATTATTTAAATTGTTGGGATTTTTTTTTTAGCAAAATTATTTATTTTCTTGTTATTTTAAAAGTATTAAATATCAAGGTAGCATCAAATGCAATGATAAATTGCGACTTTACGAATGACGGAACTGATGATCTTGGTAGTATACCTCTAATGACAGCTTTTAAAATTTTAATTGTTTAATTTGACATTAATAAACCTATTTCTTAGAAAATTGTTCCACCAATCTTGAATTGGTCGCCTATAAAAGTTATAGAAATTATAAATTTACTCCTGCTAATAATTCTTATAGTTGGTTGTTCCTTACTTGGAATAATACTTCTGGAAATAAATTCAGTAATATTACCTTTGGTGGAGGTAACTATAAAGCTATTAAAATCACACATACTTTAATTTAATAAATTAATTGTTGTTATATTCTGTCAAGCAAAATAGAATTAGATGATATCAAAGAGGCATATCCAGATCAAACTAACCTTCAAAAATACATAAGTTATCTCCAAACTAATAACATTCTATATATTCGTGAAAAAAAGGTATCCATTTAAATACACCCACCAATGGTTAATATTTTGATATTTTGTCATTAATATGATCAACTTATAAATTTAAAATTAGAGAAATGCTATTTATATTAAATGGATTAGAAGAGAATACTTGATTCGTGATTGGACAAATTATTTAGGTTTTCCTAATCGTCATGTTTCACTTCGTATCCCACAAGCAATAGCCGAAAGTAACTACAAATTTCGATTATATATGGCTTATTTAAAGTTTTGAAATACATTGTGATTTATTTAACCTTTTCTAATTTCAAAAGCACCTTCAACAAGTTATTATGAAAATCAGACTACAATAGCTATTACACCATATGGTGATGTAAATGGACATTTTGAAACTGTTGAAACGGAGAAAAGGTGATTGCATAAATTTTTGAATATTTTATTTTATACTAATATGAACTTTTCTAACAAATTTTTTATCGTTAATAGATCTGAAACTGTAAGTGTTTATGTAATATTTGTTAAATATCAAACTTAAAATATAAAAACACAATTTTGTTTTCTCAGGTCTTGGGCAATATTGGTCCACTTGGAGGTGCAATTAGCTTACTGTTAGGAATTTATACTATTTTATTTGGTAAGTTAGTTATTAATTCTTTTTTAATCATAAACTATAAAATAACAATTGATTTTTAAATAAACAGGCGGATCACTTCTGAGCCCTTGGGGAATCTTTCAAACCTATTGTTGCAAGTATAAATCAAGATCAAAAAGAAAGCTTTTGAAAAATTTGTCAGTGATTCCTTTGACCGAAAAAAACCAATTACATTTTGAAAAGTCTAAAGATCCAGATCTTATCACTCTTAGATTCAATTCTTTGGAAATAGTTCTAAAAGAGTACGTTATAAACTCGGATTTCCTTGATGAATTAGTGGAAACCGAAAAAAAAATTTGCATTAATGAGGGAGAGAAGTAACTTCTCATGTAAATGCCATATCATACATAGCATTTATTATTAATTTAAATCTCGGTGATTTTTATTTACTCGGCAATCATGTTCAGTGTCGGCAACAACGGTTATTTAACTTGCGAACTATCTGAAAAATGTTAATAAAATAAAGGGAGTTCGTTTCATGGAAAGTATCAGGATTAAAATTATCAAGATTAATTATATTCTTCGCCTAAAAAAAAAAACAAAGTATTGTTCTTTTCAGGACTAGCCTTTATGCAAGTTCTACGGGTGGAATTTATTTTATCTGATAATTTTAAAACCATGATACATTTTTCCTGTTTATTTATTGACAACACTGATTCATTGATCCATGTTATTTTATTCAATATGTTATATGAATCAATTGATTGATTTATTTTCATTTATATTTATTTCTTATAAAATGCAAAAATAAATTCGAATTAATGAGTAATTTTGAATGCTATAGAATATTTTTTGCATTGCGTGTCATTTTAATAGCAATGAAAGGCTCAGGTTCTATTTAATATATTATCAAATTAATTCTAAAGAATGGAGAGTTGATTAGGAGGATTTAGGAGAGAGATGGCGTTTCAAGCATTTAAAAAATAGTTCTAGTACAGTGAAGCAATCCTAGAAGATACATTTATATACCCTTTGGAAAAGTATAAAGGGATAAAAGAAAAATAATTCGAAAATTTTATGTTCAAAATTATTAAATAATAAAATACTTGCTGCTAATAAATACAGGCTTTTCTATTTATCCTAGCATATGAGCAAATTCACTTTAAAAACTCATGTACTGGTATTTCGTAACTACGTCAAAGAAGGCTCTTATGCTCATTAACATCCACAACACTAACGCTGTTTCTTTCCTTAGACAGTATAACTCTGATAACTCTGTTGTTATTCAACGATGAAAAACTGTCAGATATGATAAAATATCAAATATGTAGTAGAGGAACGATCGTAGCAGAGATTATAACATCCGATAAAGATTTGTGAGCTTGATTCTATTTATTCTGCAATCAATCTTACAAACTTCTTGTACGCATATTATATAGTTCAAAATACCACACTCAAATAGAATCTAATATTACCAAAAAATCGGTCCGCATTAGTTTCCTATCAATCAAAACAGTCAAACCATGGAGGTGTAATGATGTTGTTAGCTTTTTGCAAGAGAGAAAGAAAGAATTAAATCCCGTTGACAAGTACATTGAAACGATTCGTTCACCAGTTTGATCTTCCTTTAATCGAGAACTTAATCAAAGAAATCAAAGAAATCAAATATACCTGATCTATTGGGCAATGAAGCCATCAAGCGGCTTATTTGTCTCTTCGTTGATGACTCTAATGTCTTTATTGAGTGGAAGTATTCCGTTGCTAAACTAGAGGTTCTGAGCACCTTTGATCGCAACAAAAATTCATTTTACTTTAACCAGCTTCATATTAATTTTTCACAAGTGTTACTCCAGCCATTGTTGGCTCGCGTCTGTTGTCGAGCGATTCGCTGTGGAAGTGCATTCAGGAGCAGGGTCATAATGTGATGGTGATATTGCACTTGGGATCCCGGTATAATAGTGTGATGTTAACTATGAGTCATATTAGAAGTGCTATCATGGTTCTGGGATTCAGGTATGAATTAATATCGTGTTCGAAGCCATACGGACCGACTGATAAACTTGGAATTTCCTTCTCTATAGGAATATCCAACGATCTTATGTCGATGGCATTTTTTTACACCTCTGGATACTTGCTACAAGTACTTTGCATACGGCTATGGACCTGTGAAAATGCGAATTCTTGAAGTTACTAATGAAGAAGTTTCTGGAATGAAAGTTAGATAGATAATCAGGAGTAGATTAGTTAGCATGAGAAAAGATTTTTTTCCTGACAATAATTTATTTACAGAAAATATTATAAAAAATTTACATGTAACAATTTTAATATTAATATTTTTTTACAAACAAATATACAAGAAATTTAAACACAAAAGATAAATACAATCACGCTTTTAATCCACTTGAAATCCAACCCACTCATTAATTTCCAATCCAGACTAAACTATATATGCAATAACTCAAAGAAACTTAGCAGCTTCAACCCACAATTTACTTGGATCTCTAACATTTTTCTCGTCATAATATAGTCGATAATTTGCAGGACGAAACAAAAAATCCAATACTTTATTTTTATGCTTGATGCTATAAACTTCTCTGATGGGAAAACTCATTTTGGCTTTGATAAGAAAAGGCATTGGAAAAATGGGATTTGAGTAGAGACCCATTCGTTTCAAACTTTTATGTAACAACTTTTCACTGTAGACAGCACCACCAGGAAATGAACTGTACGAGAGTTTCTGCGACACGAATCCACCAACTGCCACAGTTTTAACATTATGAACTTCTGATAAATGTTGAGTGATTAGTGCGCATGATGATCCGCATACTCCATTTGTTATGATTATAATATTTGTTGAATTCCATGGTAGCATCGATGACGAATATTTCTTAAAATTTTTATGATAATTTTCAAAATCAACGTTCAAGTCGGATGAAGATGATGGCGGCAAAATTTCATTCATTGTTTTTTCAACATACGAATCAATAAATTTCGAAGTATATCTAACTTTCTGATTTCCTCTAAGCGACAAATTATTACCGAAAAGTTCTTTTAGATTTTTAAAAGGTTTTTTGGTGTCGTAGCCTAATAAATATTGTGTACTAAAGATTATTTTAAGTTCTGGAAAGCTATGTGCAGCTTTAAATGCAGCCATAATTTGTTTTGATAGTTTCATATCGTTTGGAAAATTTGGATGCGTTTCTGGAAATAACAAATCATTAAAAAAGTTTGCTACTGCTACACTTCCACCTCTATTATTTGAAAAATCAAGCACCAACTTGAAAATATTTTTGGAGTGGGCGAGGAAATAAAAAAATCACATATATACATATTAACATTCATGGTCAAATAAAAAAAAACGCAGACATATATATTTTATGCTATGTAAACATAAATACCTTTTGAGCACCACCTTGTTCTAAAACTTGAAAACCATTTAATATTTCTTCCATCATGTCTTTCTCGGTCATACCATTTACAGAACTCAAACCGGGAACAACAGCCACACCAATGTCATCCACCATATAATAACCAGATATTTGACCCTTATAAACCAACTCACCATATCCAATATCGTAATGGTCGTGTGATCGTGCTAGCGTAAGTTCTTGCACTTTATCCAACGTTTCATCATCAATCATCTCGTCCTGATTCGCCTTTACGCACACATTTTCCCAATAACTTTTCGAATCTTTAAAATCATCGTATCTACTGCTCATGGCTATCCAGTGCCGTTTAATTTTTTTTTCCAGGGTTAATTGATTGTCGTCATAACTATGACATTTTAGAGTGTATGTGACGATTGGAGATTCTGGTAGCAGTGATCGACGAGTGAATAGTTGGTTGAAGTTTGAGGTAATAAAATGTCCATCTTTATAGACCAAATTGGACAATACTCTATTAAATCTTACACCTAGATCACGAGATCTGAAAACATTTTTGTATGCGTAATTGGTCAACACTTCTAGCGCAGGCTCATCATCAATATGACTAACTTCACAATCTATATTCGATGCGTCATATATATCGTCAAATACTTTAATTACCTATATACAAGATAATATTTAGACGTGGAGCTTAGAAGAAATTATAGAAATATTTTAGAGCAAGTATTTTGTTTGTTACCTGTGTACCATTTACATTTATTACAGAGTATAAAGATAGACCATGTTCGAACACAAAACTTGTATAACAAATTGGAACAAAAGCCAAATGTGCATCACTTATCTTGTAAAAAGATTTTACAAGATCCATCTTTAAAAATTATTAAAATGATTAACACCAGTACAATTGATTAGGGATGCTTTCCAGGAAAAAAATTTAATTATAATTATAATCAATCAATTAAAAAGTTTGCAAACCATAACATCAATATCGTATGTATAATTTTTTTTCGATATAAGCTTCAAATCGTTTATAAGATTAGTTGGAGTAAAGTTGAACCCGGGAACAGGGGGTTCATTCGATTGTTCTAGAAAAATATAAAATCCATCTAAAATTTTTTTCAACGTTTCTATTGTCTAAATATATTAACGTACGATGTTAATGTAACAATAAATTAAATGCTTGATTCATTATTATTTAACAAAGATCGATCGCATATAAATTACCTCTTTTGCTAGATAATGATTATATGGAAAGTTGTAATAACAATCTTTTACATCCTGATATTTGCTAGTTAACTTTAGATCATGCTTTCGCTTTTTTAGATAATCCAAGTGTATCTTTTCACATGGATCATATTCTTTTTCAAAAAATTCAGTTACTTCATAATTTTCATCAGTACAATACTCGCCATCACCATCAACGCCACAATCTAATAATTCCAATTCGTTTGCATCAACCTTAGTAATAAAAATTAAAAAGCAGAGGAAGAAGAAGAGAAAATAGAAAGAGGAATAGGAAAAAAGGGAACAGGAAGAGAGAAAATGACAAGATTTTGTCTTGTTGTTGTTGACTTTCTTTTTATTAGCTACATTATTTTATGTATGATGGGGTGATGTTAGTATTTTTGATCATTTCATTCTATGCGTAATGAAGATCTTTAATTTTTACTCAAAAATTCACCTTTTGATCCATTATCCATATTCTTTACTATTTAACTATTATTATTACTATAATTAATATACAATTTTATTCTTGTTAAAATATTTCTTCCTTCACTTTCATCTCAAATAATAATAGTTAGCAGTAATAATATTAATTAATGATTGCTAAGCCATTTGTATTTATGTATGTATATATATAGAATGCTTATAGAGATGTACAAATGAAGAAAAATAAACAAGATTTTGGTGTTTTAATTAACGAAAAAAAGAAAAAACTTTTTTGCATATGTGGTGTGGCTTCGATATTTAAAAGCGAATTTACTAATTACATGAAAAGCTTTTTTATATCAATAGAAACATTTTGTAGAGACCTTCATGCTAATAGATAGATTATGGAATTAAGTTATAAATTAAATGTGTTTTTTATCCAAAAAATCATTAAAAAATTTTATACATGCATAATATTTTTAGAGAGCAAATTAATAATACATTAATACATTATTCGTATTTATGCTGTATGAGACTTTGTAGATCACAAAATTTTAATAATAAAATAAAAAAAAAGAAATTAAAATAAAACAAAAACGTAATTATCATTAAGGTTGATTGATTGGTCTATTGGTTGGTCGATTGATTGATTAATTGGTTAGTTGGTTGTTGGTTGTTGTTGTTTAATTGGTTATTTGTTTATTTATCATCAGTTTTGTCTTCTTCTTTTTTAGCCTGGACAATATCTACAAAGATACATATATAATAAAATTAAACATATTAATAAATAAGCAACTATAAATAAACTAAATATTGAACTATGTGTGAATAACCTCCAAGTATATATATATAACTAACCTTCAGCGGTTGGTAAGATGTTTTTTTCTTTAGTTTCTACGTGTTTAAGGGTCTTTTTAACTTCTTCGGCTTTAGCTTGAATTTCTTCTGCTATCTTTGCAGCAGTTGGGCTTTTACTTCCATCTTCTTCCATGTTTCTTTTTATTAAGTTAAGAAATTAAGTACATTTTCATATTTATACTTGCGGTATTCATAATTCATGTAAATAGTAAAATTATAACAATAATAAATTAAAAAATTTACCTCAATAATAAAAAATTTTAAAAAATTTAAAAAATTATTTTCCTCTTTGAAAAAAAAAAAAATGAGAAGAAAGAAGTTGGAAAATGTGCAAGTAGGAAAGAGAACAAAAAAATAATTTATTACTTATTGTTGATTGGTCAATATTAATTGTTAATGGCGAATAAAGAATAATTAGAATAATTATAGAAATAAAGGAGTGCATACAGTGCAACTCTAAAGCTTAAAAAAAAGTTCAGAACAATAATAATTTTTGTGTTGCCATATTTTTTTGAACTACTTGACAAAATTGGTAATGATTTTCTTTCAATTAAAATTAAAAATTGGCCAATTGTTATTATTATGTAAAATAAGCTACCGCGCAGTGAATTGTAATTTAAAACCTACTGCGCAACAAAGTTACTGTATATGTTTATTTCCAAAAGTTGGAGCATTGATGTTGATCAAACGTGCACAGCATATATGTGACCGTACTAATGAACAATTATTCGGAATAACAATCAACCATCACTAGGCAATGGTAATTTAACTTTAATTATTATAATAATCTATAAAACTTATCTTTACCAATTAATATTGCGATATTTAAATTTATTGCATGAAAATGCTTAAGAACATACGCTATTATCAATACGAACAATTGATTTACATGCATATAATTGTAATTGCAAATAAATAGACAAATATTTTCTTTGTCTTTTCACGTTCTCTTAATTATATAATCAATTCGTTTATTCCTTAATCAAATATGCAACAAATCAAATATTCTTTTGTTATTATAATTTTTGTTTTAATAATCAACCTATCAACATCTTTAACATTTTCAATGGATGTTCGACGCGACACATTAAAATCTTTAGCAAACCCAACACCTTTCGATCCAATTTCAACTGATCCACCACCACCAATATTTCCTACACAAGAACACACTCAGCCACCTTTTAACATCGATACCAGTTCAACATCTATACCTATAGAAACTAATAAATGGTATGTAAATATGATGTTGGACAAAGGTCAAAATCCCATTTGGCCATTACCATATGGATTACGTTGGGAAAATAATCAACCCGGTCAAACTGATGGATTTTTTGGTTTGTCCATTTCTCACGTCGACGACGATGAAAAGGTATTATTGATTATTATCATAGTCTTTTCCAAAGAAACGAGACGTTTGTAACGTTCTTTGAGATGAGATACACGCACATAAAAAGTGCTCTTGGCTCAAAGCAACTTTTCTTGCTTCGATTGAAAATAGCTCATTTATTATAATATACGAAAAAAATATTCATATACATATTATGCGCAAATGCTCACGCTTTTTTAAATCAATAGGTTTTTGGACCAGATGCAAAAGCAGATCCAGTACAATACTATTATAGCGTTTATACACCTAGTATAATTGTTTCAGCAAATGAATTGGCCGGCGATAATCAATTAATCTTATCTGACATGACACAATTCTCCACAAATATTTATCTTTACCCAACTAAAACCAACGCAGATCCATCGTCGCCCTCTTTAAATTTTCCGGTTACTCGTGGAATGTCTTTTACCACTGTGAGCTATAAACAATTGTCGCCTGTATTTTATTCAGGCATAGGTTTTAAAACAATTGATCAACAACCACAACAGCTTCCCACTGGTTGGATAAAATATCATGTAGTGTTGGAGAATGATATTACTTGGCTAATATATATAAATAATGCTAAAGCTACATTAGTGCAACTTTCTCAACAAAAATTGGAACTCACCCTCAACGGTAATGGCAATAATTTGTTTGATGGTATTATACAGATCACTAAAGTGCCAAAAGGTGATGACGGCCAAGCAGAATCATTATACGATCAACAACATAGTGTTTTTCCAATTGATGCTGAATTGGATATAGATGTAGATCCACAAAAGTAATTAATTACCCTAATAAATAATTGTGACGATGCTTAGATGAAGAGATGTATATATTTATAATAATTTATAATTCATTAATTAATTTATAGCGGAGGTACTTATTCGTTGAATTGGAAAGTTGGCGGTAACAATACAATACAACCATTAATATTTGCATTACCACATCATCAAGAATCATTCGATAATTCATTATCAGGGTTATCACCAACAAAACTAATAATGACTTCACCAGCCCAGGGAGAATTATTGGCATATGTTGGTAACGTTTGGCAATTAAAAGAACCAGAATTTAGTGGTACAGAATTCTTGCCAACAGATTGGGAATCTAAACTTTCCGATGCCAATCGACAAGTGATTTTGGATCAAGCTAAAATAGATTTAGCATTGGATTTCGACACTGAGACAACAAGCAATTCAACTTATTTTTCAGGTAAATCGTTAGCCAAATTTGCTGCACTTTGTTTGGTAATAAGTGATGTTTTAAAAGATCCAACACTTTTTAACGAGTGTTTTGACAAGTTAAAGGTACTGAGAATATTTTTTATTGCTTATCATATTTGAAAGAAAATCAAATATTTATTTATTGTTATGTTTATATAGAAAACAATGGATACGTATCTAAACAATCAGCAACAAACAAAATTAGTTTATGAGACAACTTGGAAAGGCCTAGTTAGTAATGCTGGTTTCACTTCACAAAATCCAATTGAAGATTTCGGCAACACTTGGTACAAGTATGTAATTAAAAATAATATGCTTATTTTTTCAATGATAATAAAATGTATATAAACACACATATTTCTCACTTAAAATTATGTCATGTTAGTGATCATCATTACCATTATGGATATTATTTATATACATCAGCAATAATAAGCCATTTTGACGAAGCATGGGGACGACAAAATCAAGCATGGGTTAACACCTTGTTACGCGATGTAGTAAACCCATCACCACTTGACACGTTCTTTCCAACGTATAGGTCGTTTGATTGGTATGCAGGACACTCGTGGTCAAAAGGTATTTTTCCATCGGCAGATGGCAAAGACGAAGAATCTACCAGCGAGGAGTTGAATTTCTACTACTCTATGAAATTATGGGCAATCACAATCAAGAATGATCAATTATTGAAATTGTCCAATTTAATTATTTCTATATTGAGACGATCACTTAGAAATTATTTCTTATTGGAAGATGATAATAAAAATCATCCATCGAATTTCATTAAAAATAAAGTCACCGGAATCTTGTTTGAAAATAAAGCAGATTATACCACTTATTTTTGCCCTAGAACAGGTCATTATTGTTGTTGTTGTTGTTGTTTTGTTACATTGTAATTATTTTTTATTAATGGTATTCTATTTATTAAAAATAGAATGTATTCATGGAATTCAAATGTTACCGATGACACCAATGTTACCATTTGTACGATCTAAAACTTTTGTAAGTAAAAAAAAATTTGTTTATTATGTGATGTTCAATGAGGTCATTTATAATTTTCAATGAAAACCTCATAAAATAACTTTAGGTAACGCAAGAATGGCAACAAAAACTTGCAACGATAGTTGATGGGATTACAGATAGTTGGAAGTCAATCCTTTACATGAATTATGCGATAATTAATCCTGTAGATGCTTTTCAATTTTTCCAAAATAACCCATCGACTCCATTAGACGATGGACTGACAAGAACTTGGGCATTATTTTGGAGCTCTGTACAATAATTCTTATATTAATTTAGATAATATTTATTTGGTATAATAATTTCAAAATGTCTATAATTTTATTTAAACAATTTAATTCTATAAATAAACTCTAAATCCTTCTATATTAACTCTAATTAATAAATAAATAATAAATACAAATAGGCAAATAATTATTTATGTACACTAATAATAATATTAATAATAAACATAAATAATATTAATAAACTTGGATAAAATGAAAATTCTAAAAATAAAAAAATCTAAAAATAAAAAAGGTCTAAAAATCAATCAATCAATCGTTCGAGAACTATGATGAATCGTTCGACATTATGATATCAACAAAATGCCTAAAAATAATAAATTTAATAAATTACATAAAGATTGTTGTTGTTGTTAACGAATGCCATTGTTATCTAACAGTTGATATAGCGTATTCAGAATCTGTAGCATATGTTGGATCTCTGACTTGATGAAATTTCGATCAACAAAATTATTATTGGTGACGATAGGATTATTGTTGTTGTAAGGGTTTCTAGGATCGAAGTAACTTTGGTTAAGAACATTAGGATTTTGAGAATACTGACAATTAATTCCCATGATGTTGGATGAATTTTGAACCATATCGTTATTAAAGTTTGGGTTAGAAGGATTATGGTAATTATTGATGTCGCTATGAGTCATATTAATATGTTGATTAGGACCATAAACATAGTTGTCACCAATGCTTTGATAACCGAATCCAGAGTTTGCATGAATTATGTTATTATTATCATAATTGATGATATTGTCTCTGGAGCCTTGATTAGTTGAGTTATTAGGTACCGAGCATAAACCTGTTATGTCGTTTGAGTGAGAAGGAATAATATGATAATAATAAGGGCTACCAAAGTTGTCAGGATAACTTGGATTCATTTTTTTTTTTAAATTATTTTATTATGTTGTAAGTGAGTGAGTGAGATTTTATTTATTGAGATGATTATGATAAAAAAAATTTTATTTTCCTCGTTTTCCCCACCCGTTTAAATAAAATTTTTTTTTGTAATAATGTTTTCTTTTTTTGCAACAATATATAATTAATAATTTAAGATACAATCTAATCTGAAACCCTGGAAGGAAAATTGCTCCGGTTTACCATTTACAACATGATGATTATTGACCAGAAACTTTAAAATCTTTAAATTTAAATGCACCAATCACCTTTTGTTTTTTAAATTTTTTTAAAAAAAACAAACATCTTAGTGATCGAATTCAAAAAAAAAAAAAGTAATTATAAAATTAACCAAGAAAACTAAATGAATAATGTTTATATTTGGTATTTTATTTTAAAACGGGGTGCAACAAATATCAATACTGTACTGCTTCTTTCATTTATATATTTATTTTTAGACTGTTTTAACAGGGCTTGTATGGAATTCCGTTTACTAGTGTTTTGTCACATTGTGACGCTTCTCCAAATATATATTAAATTTTAATTGGTTAATAATTTCTCGCACAACAAATCTATTAATACCAACATCACACCTAAAACTTCCATATTTTTATTTGAGGTGTTATTTGAAACAAGACAAACTCCATAGTTCGTAATATGAACTTGTTGTCGATAAAACCATTGGCAACCTGATTATTATTATTAACATTTGGAGGAATAACTTTTTCCCTTTATTCCATATAATGATGTATGACGAAACTTTTGACTTTAGTCATTGACGTGACGAAAGTACTGACTAAAGGTAGTTTCTCACCAAGGACCATTTTGACGAAAGTAAAAATTGTTGACGAAAGTAAAAATTGTTGATGAAAGTAAAAATTGAAATTGAAATTTATATATATATATATATATATATATATAAGGTTACCCTAATTATAGAATAATAAATATTTTGAGTAAAAATTATTTGAATTGAAATTATATAATAGTGATTAGTGTTGGTTTCCAAAATTAGAGAGTTTCGCAACCGTGCAAAAATCAAAGGGTTTCGCCATAAGTCGAAACTAGTTTTGATTTTTGACTATTGACTTTCGATTTAGTTTTGACATATAACTTTTAATTTTAGTTTTGACTTTCGCTTCTTCAAAATAGTTTTGGCAACCAACACTA